>CM022948.1:52722632-52928475 GCA_012931725.1 Litsea cubeba
AATATCCAAATGAAAGCTTGGGGTTCGCCTTTGGATGCTTACCCGTTCTTTTGGAATCTTCAGGTAGGATTCCGAACATAATGTAATCAATGAACGGATCCCTCCAGTCGCCAATTGAAGTTTGAAGGATTGAAATCCGACTTTCGACCACTTGGTGGCATTCAGCAACTGCTTGGTGTGTGTTAAGAGGAGGAAGGATTCTTCTTCGCACACTGTGATTTGCATGTTTTCCCCTTCCTGGATTGCCATGGATGCGGCAAGTCCGGCTAGGGCATCCGCACGTATGTTTTCACCTCTACGAATGTGGGTGATGTGACAGATGTCAAACTTTTGCAAAAGTGATTGTGCCTTGTTGTAGTAGGGCAACAATCTGGCTTCCTGACTTCAAATTTCTGATTCATCTGGTTGACGATCAGTTGAGAGTCTCCAAAGACTTCCAGCATGGTGATACCGGATTGATGGCGAGTTCCAATCCTAAGATCAGAGCTTGATATTCAGCTGCATTGTTTGTGCATGGTTCCAGTAGCGAGAAAGCGGTGGAATCATGTATTTGTCGGGGCTAACAAAGAGGATGCCAACTCCCGAGATCAGCTGTCTTTTTCATTTGTCCTGGTTGCACCGTCAAAGTACATGTCCCAGGAGGCACTTTGTGAGAAAGTCTCCACATTGTAGACTGGTTCGTCTGGGAGATCATCTCTGAGTGGAGAATCTTTAGGCAATGGATGCTCTGCGAGGAAGTCTGCTAGAGCTTGCCCTTTGATTGCTTTTTGTGGTACATACCTAATATCAAATTGTGACAGAAGGATGGACCATTTTGCCAGTCGAGCATTGAGAGAGAACCTGCCTTTGTGACAAGGACCTTCAAGAGGTTGACCCTCGAGACCAGGTAGACTGTATTGGAAAGCAAGTAGTGACGCAGCTTTTGTACGGCGAACATCACTGCAAGACATTCTTTTTCGACTGGAGAGTAGCGATGCTCTGCACCTACTAGCATGCAGCTGAGGTAATATAGAGCAGCTTCTTTTCTTTGATCATTTTCTTGCGCAAGCAGAGCTCCCAGAGAGTGATCAAGGGCTCTTGTGTACAAGATGAATGGTTTTCCAGTGGTAGGAGCAGCTAACACTGGAGGTTTTGTCAGGTATGACTTGATGTCTTGGAAAGCAGCTTCACAGTCACCATCCCAGACAAAGTTTACACCCTTTTTCATCAACCGGGAGAATGGACGACATTTCCCCAAAAGATTCGAGATGAACCGTCTGATGTAGGCTAATCTCCCTTGAAGCCCTTTGAGTTCTCTCAAGGTTCTTGGAGAGGGCATTTCTAGAATGGCTTTGACTTTTATGGGGTCAAGCTCTATTCCAGCTTTCCGAACTAAGAATCCGAGGAACTTACCCGACGAGACGCCGAAGAAGCATTTCAATGGATTCATTCGCAGTTTGTGTTTGCGAAGCCAGAGGAAGACTTCTCGAAGGTTTTCGAGATGATCTTCTTTTCTTTTGCTTTTGACGGCGAGGTCATCAACGTAACATTCAACCGTCTTGTGCTGCATATCTTGGAATATTTTCATCATAGCCCTCTGATATGTGGCACCAGCATTTTTCAGACCAAATGGCATGACAGTGTAACAATACACGCCAAATGGGGTTCGAAAGGATGTATGTTTTTCATCCTCAGGATGCATCTTTATCTGATTGTAGCCAGAGAAACCATCCATGAATGTCATTCGCTCGAATCCACAGGTATTATCAATCATTACCTCTGGTATGGGGAGCGGAAATTCATCTTTATCATCTCTTTGTGGCTCAACATTGTTGATTTCCACTGGAGTGATGAGAGGTGCTGGTTCAGCAGCATTTTCTTGTACAGCTTCTTGGTCTTCTTCATCATCAGACCAGGATCCTTGTGGCTGTAGGGGGTTATACCAGATTACTGGCATAAGATGAGACTCAGGAACCCATTCTTCATCGGAGAGATATTCTCCTGTTTCAAGGGATTCCTCCCACTCATCTGTGTAGTTGGATTCGAATCCATCATCGGTGTCGCTGGATTCGTATCCATCAATGGAGAATCCAACTACTGAATTGCAAGAGTATGATGCCTCCTGCATGGCTTCTTTAAATTGAGGTGGCATGAAATCACTGAGAGTGAATTTCCTTACCCCTTTTGAAGTCTGGAAGGGATTTTTGTTACCTCCAGTGAAGCGGTAGAGGAAGCCTCTGCCTTTTCTTTGACTTCTAGTTTTGGCTGGGTCTTCTCTTTCCGTTTGAGCTTGAGGAGATGTTTCCTAGCCTGCCTTCGCTGTTGAGCTGTAGGCTTTATTTTCACGACCTCCCAATTTTCATCTTCCAGGAGATCGGGATGTACCCATATCGGTTGTCCGTCTGGTGTCGGGTAAGGAACCAGTTCCTCGGACGCTTCGATTGAGTTTATCACCTTGAAGGAAGTAGTGATCTTCTTCTTCGGTGATTTTGATGTTTGTCCACATGTCACCATGTTGACGGAGGCAGACCCATAGTTTTTGTCAAAGGTGATGACTCCGTTTTTCCACATCTCATTTATTTTCTCTCTCACAACGAAGCATTGATTGAGAGGATGCGAGATCATCTGGTGGTATGGACAGTACCGAGGATCGTTGGTTTTGCCAACATCACCCGGTCTTTTAGGTTCAAGCAAGGTGAGCTTGCCGTTTGCCACAAGAGCCCCGAAGATTTCATCAACATCTTCATCAAACGGGTATTTCTTCTCTACTCGTTCTTTGAAGGCATCAGAGAGTTCAGGTCTTTTACCAACAGCTTTGTTTTTAGCTTTCTTTGGTGGCTGAGGAGCTGACTTGGTCTGCACATTGAGGACCTCTTTCTTCTTTGGTTTAGAGGTTGCAATGGCGGTTGGCTCTTTTCTTGATGATTTCTGACTGTTGAGGTCCTTAATCACCGTTTCAGCTTCCATGGAAGCTTCTAGGAGTTCTCCCAGGTTTTTTGATTTGTTGCCGATGATCATGGAGCGGATTCTGGCTCTCATCTTGTTTCGGCAGATGTCGACTAGCGACGCTTGTGGCAATACATCAGAGCATTTGTATGCCATTGCTTTCCACTTGTGAATGAAGTCATATGTTGATTCATTCTCCCCCTGTTTTAGACTGCACAGCTGAGCCATAGTAGCGGGGTGATCCTCACCTTTGAAGTGAGTCAGGAAGCGTGTCTCTAACATGGCCCAGTTTTGGATTGAGTCCTCCGGCAGAGTGGAGTACCAATCGAAGGCCGTACCTTTTAGGGTACTTGCAAAGAGGCAGATCTTGAGTGCATCTTGATCCGCGATAGCTCCCGTCAGGATCTTGAAGTGGATGACGTGCTGTCTGGCTGATCCTTTCCCCGTATATGTTTGGAGAGTAGGATGCTTGAATTTGGTGGGGAACGGGACCGAGTCCATCCATAAGGGATATGGTGGCTTGATCCCATGCTCTTGAGTATATCCTTTCTTTTGCTTTGGCGAGGATACCGTCTACGTCCTTTTTGGTAAGGGCGCGTGACTCATTTTCTTCTCTATTTACCTCGTCGTCTTGATGATTCGGAGGAGGTTCATTGTTCGCCTGATTTTGGAAGGCGAGGAGAAGGTTTTCCATCAGAGTTTCAATCCTATTGGCCCTGTTCCAACTGCTGGATGCGGGTGATCACATCTTCTGGAGGTGGATTGCGGGGGTGGTGGCTCAGAATTTGTAGCCAAGACATTCATCCTTCGTGATTTGAACGAAGAAACTGTCCTGGTGACTGAGCTGGGGCTCATTCTTTTTGAAGAGGAGCTTGAGGAAGGATCACTCTGCTGTCCTTTGCTTGAAGGAGCAGGGGATTCTTCTGAATGTCTTCTTGTCCTTGAGACGCTGCGGGTCATCGGACGTCGGACATGGATTTTTGTTGCTCATTTTTGGCACCTTCTGGTTTTTCCAACCATATGGACGGCAGCAACTTGGTTGGGTCTTTCTTTTCGACCCATTTGGGAGAGACTTGAAGTGTGGGAGGCTGGGTCCTTTGCTTCTCTAGTCTCTTTTGTCGGTACGACGCGCGGCGGCGTATACGACGAGCAATTTGAGCTTCGGTCAGCTCTGACTGGGCTTTGACGATGAAGGATGTGCTCCCTCAGGCGCAGCAGCCGAGCCTGTCTTCTCTGTAGCTGGGCAAGGACAGGATGCGAACCCTGTCCTTCGCCTGTTGCAGCGAAGCTTTGAATTTTTGAAGTTCGGCCCCTGTAGAGATGAAGGGTCGAACTGCAGATTTGTAGGCCTTAGCAGGTGCTTGTGGAGGCCTTGTGATGCATGACTTGATTTTGGGCTTGTAGGAACAAGCCGGCTCATGCTGGGATGACTTGGAAGTCAGGTTGGAGATGGGTCTCTCCTCTTTCATGTAGGCAAGAGGATAGAACTGGTTCTCCTTGAGTGGGGCGGAATGCTGGCTTAGTGGATGTCTGGGACCTTCTCTATTTTGGTGAAGGTCTTGGGACCAAGTCTTGGGGTAGACCTGGTTGTTTGCAGGTTGAGGCTTCGTGGGGCTGCCACGGGCTTCAGGCCTTCTGGTGCTCGCCTTTGGTGTCACAGTAGTGACACGTTGAGAGGCGAGTTTCTGCTTCTTGGAGGGAGCAGTTTGTTCCTCAGGAAGTGGGAATGGTCCCAGCGTCCCAAAGACGATAGTCCAGGGAGTCGAGGTCGACCCGGAGTTCAGAGAGTTGCCGAGGGAGTTGACACTTCGGCAGCTGATGGGGCGCTTGTAGGTGCGCATGGTTTGCTTCTGTTGAAGCATGAGTTGGTGCTTGTTTTCATCGAAGGTAATGGTAAGTGAAGCTGCCATTGTTAGTTTTCGAAAATTTCTGAAACAAGACCACATCCATTAGTAATCACAAGAATATAATGATCATAAATGGGAAGTTTTATGGTTTCGTCTTTTCAAATTGCTCGAGGTAGATGACCCAAGCAATATGAGGAAGGCAAAATGCCATAGAAGGTACAATTGTTCTGATCGCAGGTATGGTAAGCCCGAAATGGGCATCCCAGTGACTGCTAGAAGCAATTGTTAACTTAAATTCGACTTATCGAGAAGCAGAGCTTGCTCGAGGTAAGAAGAATATAAAGTTGGAGTTACAGATGTGCCGGTCGCATAAGTAGACCCTGAAAGTTCGTACTAGTACCGCTAGACACAAATGTTTTGAGACCGCATCCATGAGATGAGATTCTCTGTTTGAAAGGTCAAGATTTGATTCATAAAGAGAGCAGATGGTATTCCAATCTGAAACGGTCTCAACGATTTCCGTGAGCGCCCAGTGTTCAGAAAGAAATGAACCATAATTTCTCGAATCTGAATCTAAAAATGCGAGTTTTTTTTTTTCTTTTGAAAAGCCAATATCGGGTTCATCAAGGAGAGCAAAAGGCATTCCAATCTGACACGGTCTCACGATTTCCTGCTGAGCGCCAGTGCTCAGAAAGGAGAAGACCACGATTTCTCCAATCTAAACCCAAAATGACGGAAGTTTTTTTTTTTTTGAAGATTTTGAAGATTTTTTTTTTTAAAAAAAAACATCTTTTTTTTTTGATTTTTATTTTTATTTTTAAGATTTTTTAAAAAATTTTTTTTTTAATTTTTTTATTTTAAAATTTTTCTTTTATTTTTTTAAAAAATTATTATTATTTTCTTTTTTGTGTTTCAAAGACGAGGAGCGTACACATAGGCCTCCTAACCCGGTCTTATGAAATCTGATTGATAGAATTGCCCCCAGGTAAGGGTAGGATTACTTAATGAACCCGTTTGGAGGACCCTTGCCTAGAACAGTCAAGCTGTCTCCACACTGGACAAGGCTTTTCTTTGAATCAACCCTGATCAAAGAACACAGTTGGTTTAACCTAGTGGTCTATGTCCTTTTTTTTATTTATATTTTTTTTGTTTTTTTTTATATATGAAACTCATCGAAGAGAAACAATGGCCCAACCCCCGATCCGAACACGGTCTCAAACGTTACCGTTGAGCGCCAGTGCCCAGAAGGGAGAGGATCAAAGTTTCTCAATTTTGAATCCAAATGAAAATCTGAAATTTTTTATATATATATATATATATATTTTAGATCTTAATGAACTCATCGAAGAGAAACAATGGCCCAACCACCGATCCGAACACGGTCTCAACGTTTCCGTGAGCGCCAGTGCCAAAATGGGAGAGGATCAAAGTTTCTCAATTTTGAATCCAAAATGAAAAATCTGATTTTTTTTATTTAAAAATTTTTTTTTTTGAAAAGAGAAAGAATGGAAATAAATTCAAAGAATTAGAAATTTCCAAACAAAAATCTCATCTCATTTTTTTTTAGATGCGGAATTCAACATAGGCCACCAATTATAAAGTAGCCAAGGAATCGAGGAAAAGAAATATAAGCATAGAGCAAAATATATGATATGCAAATATTCATTTTCTAGCATCGTGTTCGCAAATAACGAGTCCCACCGGTGGAGCCAGCTTGTGGACCGCGCCCCGGATGCTCGGGTTCCTACCGAGGTCGGCGGACGTGGGAGTCCGTTTGGTTCCGACCTTTCGTACCGGGGGGCAAGGGGGCGTGCATCAACATTTCTTTTTTTTGTGGTGTGCCAATTTTCTATTTTACTTGGAATTGCAAGTGTGATCCGGAGATTCAACCTCGCAAGTAAAAAGGAAATCAACTTCTTTCAGTTTTCCATTGCACATATATTTAAGAAAAGAGACATTTTCTTAGTTTGCCGTGAAAGGCGATTGTTTTTGGCATTTATAGCCATTTTGGCGTTTATAGCCGATTTTTGGCGTTTTATAGCCGATTTTGGCGTTTATAGCCGATTACAATCCTTATCAACAATGAAAGACAAGAATTGTGATTTTTGTCTCATTTTGAAAAAATACAAACTACAATGAAAAGCAAGAAATGAGGATCTAACTTTTCAGGAGATTGTGGGGGACCGTTTTAGATTGACGGTCGCAAGCCATATGTGGGCTTCGCCATCATCCATGCAGATGAGAACAGAGGATGCTATTGATTCGCTTGGCTTGGCTATAACCTCAGGTTTTTTAGAAGACAAAGACCAAAAGGAGGTCCTATATCCAATAAAAAGCCGAGTAGACTGGCTGAAAAGCCACATCTAAGCCATTGGAGGCAGGAGGAGAAGGCAAGGACCTTGGGGGGGGGGTACCCCCCAAGGACTTTTGTCACCTTGTTGCGGTGGCCGGTGTAGAACTTCCGCAGAGTTTTCTCTCTTTTCCTTTTCTCTGGATTTTGTCTGTGTGCTTGTGCATATTTTTTCTCTGATGTTTCTGATGCTCTCTGTGAATGTCCTTTCTTCTTGGAGAGCCCTTCCTCATTTATAGCTTTTAGGTAGCCTTTTTAGGTGGGTTTATGGCTTTTATTGTCATTTAAGCCGCATAATGGGAGGAGTTACAAAATTAAATTTGTTTATTTTGTAACTCCTTTTTCTTGGCTTCTGATTGGCCGGAGGAGATGAGGGATTTAATCGCCTTTAATCGCCATGATGGGAGGAGTTTCAGGGTTAAATGCCATGAATCTCTTGACTTGTAACTCCCGAATACTTGCTTCTGATTGGGCCGTCCAAAGAAATGGATTAATGACTGTAATAAGCTAGTCAATTAATCGCATTAAGTGGTCGCCGAGCAGCTGAAGAGTCGCGGGCCGTGCCACGTCTTTTGGGATTCTTCTTGTCGATGATCATCGATGGATCTTCATGTAGATCGACATCAGATGATCATGTAATTTAAGGTGTTTGTTGCCAACAGCGGGGTCGGTGCCATCTGTCCTGTCGATTTCTCGATCGGTCGGGTATGAAAGCACACTTTTTTTGGTTGACCGGGTGGCGATCAATATTGTTTTCAATACTCTTGATGATTTACCCGTGTTTTGGACGGATGTCAGAGGACTTGGTGTCTCAAAAGCATGAATTTTGGAAAAGTACCAGAGGCTGGGCTCTTCGAATCGCGAAAAAAACGGTGAAAACCGGGGTTTCCGGGGCCTTCCCGGCGACCCCGGGTTCCAAGGTCGCCGGCGACCCTGGCCCAGGGTCGCAGGGGTCTGCGACCCTGGGGGTTTTCCCCCTTTCGTGTCCCGTTTTGCGTCCGTTTTTGCTGTTTTTCGATTCTTTTTTCTCCTGTACTTTTCCTTGACATTTTCACCATTTATTGGCCTAATTTCTTTGTAGGAAACCTGATGAGAATCCTTGCATTTTATTTTGCAAAGTTTCCAATTTCCTGAGAAAGCCGAAGACTTTGTCGCGCAGAGCTGCCGATTTTCCGTCAGAAGCTGAAACTGGGTCAAACGATGTCGGAATGACCTGAAATTTGGTGTGAAGCCTCCTGAGCAATAAATAAGACCAACCATAGGCTTTTGTTTGAGTTTTGAAGCCGTTTGGGGTCCTATCACCTGTAGACTTGCTTTTTGTCGCGATGAAGATGTCGCGGTTTGATGTGCGGTCAACCGATGTCCGATTGACTTGAAATTTGACAGGGAACCTATTGGAGTCATTTTAAGATGATCCATAGGCTCTGTCTTAGAAACCATGGTCCCGGAGAGCTTTGCCGCCGAGAGCTCCTTTTCAGCTGTCGGAGAAGCGAAGTTAGGCAAATGATTTTGAAATGGCCCGAAACTTCTTGTGTACTCCTCTTTTGGCGGTCTGGAAGAATCTTGCAGTTTTTGTTTGATTCTGACAAGATTTGATTTTTGGAAGCAGCATTGCCTATTTATGGCAGGTTGCGACTTCATGTAGCTCTTTGGATCTTGAAAAGGCAAAGTGACATTTTTGGTGTCAACACTACCGAGGTCGGCGGACGTGGGAGTCCGTTGGGTACGACCCTTTCGCGCCCGGGGGGCAGAAGTGGGTATCAATATTTTTTTTGTGTGGGTGTGCCAGATTTTATATTTTACTCGGAATTGCAAGTGGTGATCCGGAGATCGACCTTCGCAAGTAAAAAGGAAATCAACTTCTTTCGAGTTTTAATTACACATATATTTAAGAAAAGAGACATTTTTCTTGATTTGCCGTGAAAGGCGATTTTTTTGGCATTTATAGCCGATTTCGGCGTTTATAGCCAATTTACAAATCTGATCAATAATGAAAGACAAGAGTTGTGATTTTTGTCTCTGTTAGAAAAATACAAAATACAATGAAAAGCAAGAAAATGAGGATCTAACTTCTCAGGAGATTGTGGGGGACTCGTTCAGATTGACGGTCGCAAGCCATATGTAGACTTCGCCATCATCCATGCAGATGAGAACAGAGTATGCTCTTGATTCGCTTGGCTTGGCTATAACCTCAGGTTTTTAGAGGACAAATACCAAAAGGAGGTCCTATGTCCAACAAAAAGCTAAGTAGACGGGCTGAAAAGCCACGTCTAAGCCATTGGAGGCAGAATGAGAAGGCAAGGACGTTGGGGTGGGGGGATACCACCCAAGGAATTTTTGTCACCTTGTAGTGGTGGTCGGTGCAGAACTTTCGCAGAGTTTTCTCTCTTTCTTTCTCTTAGATATCTGATGCCTTTTTTTGTCTAGATTTCTGGATTTTCCGAAGTCTATCTAGAATGCTTGGGATGCTCTCCTATTTATAGGCTCTTGGTAGCCATTTAGGAGAGTTTATGGGCTTTTATTGTCATTTAAGCTGCATAATGGGAGGAGGCGCCTCAAAAGGATTTTGACGGATGTCAAAGGATTTGGCGCCTCAAAAGTATGAATTTTGGAAAATCCTAAGAGTTGGAAGGTTCGAATCGCGAAAAACGATGAAAAACGGGCTTCCAGGGCGAACCCGGCGATTCCGGGCTCCATGGTCGCCGGCGACCGTGGGCCAGGGTCGCAGGGGTCTGCGACCCTGGGGGGAATTTCCCCCCTTTTGTCCCGTTTTGCGGCCGTTTTTTATGTTTTTCGATTTCTTTTTCTTCTGTATTTTTTCTTGACATTTTTTTATCATTTATTGGCCTAATTTTCCTGTAGAAAACTTGACGAGAATCCTTGCATTTTGGAGTGCAAAGTTTCCAATTTTCCGAGAAAGCCGAGGACTTTGTCGCGTAGAGCTGCCGATTTTTCGTCAGACGCTGAAACTGGGTCAAACGATGTCGGAATGACCTAAAATTTGGGGTGAAGCCTTCTGAGCAATAAATAAGACCAACCATAGGCTTTTGCTTGAGTTTTAAAGCCGTTTGGGGTCCTGTCGCTAGTAGACTTATTTTTATCGCGCTTAAGATGTCGCGCTTTGATGTGCGGTCAACTGATGTCTGATTGACCTAAAATTTGACAAGGAACCTATTGGAGTCATTTTAAGATGATCCATAGGCTCTGTCTTGGAAACCATGGTCCCAGAGAGCTTGGCCGCCGAGAGGCCTGATTTGGCTTACGATAGTCAAAGTCTGGTCAAATGTTGTCGAAATGACCTGAAACTTGACGTGTAGCCCTTTGTAAGCATTTTGAAGCCGTCCATGTGCTTTGTCTGACGAGTGATGGCCTCGGTGGTTCTCGCCATCGAGAGGCTTGATTTAGCTGTTCGAGGGTTGATGTAGGGTCAAACGTTGTCGGTTTGACTTTGAACTTAACGTGGAGCCTTTTGGATGTATTTTGAGACCATCCATATGATCTGATCCAAGATTTGGTGTCTCCAATGCTTTCGCTGCCGGGAGCTCATTTTCAGCTATCGAAGAAGCGAAGTTGAGCCAAATGATTTTGAAATGGCCCGAAACTTCTTATGTACTCTTTTGGCTATCTTGAAGGATCTTGCAGTTTTTTATTTGATTCTGACAAGATTTGTTTTTTTTGAAAGTAGCATTGCCTATTTATGGCAGGCTGCAACTTCATGTAGTTCTCTTGAGTTTGAAGAAGCAAAGTGACACATTTTTTTGTGTGAACAAATGCCCCCTCGAGGTACAGCGACCAGTTGCTTAACTTTTGTAGTCGATGTGCATCGAAAAGATTCTTGAAGGAGAGCTTGTGACTTGACCAAGAGTCTTTGAGCAGTCTTTCTTTTGGTATTGTAGCCTTTTGAGCTTCTAGGGAAATTTTATGGTAGTGAAAGGGATCACGTACCATCTCAAGGCAAAGTTTTGAAGATGACATCAGGGATGTAGATTTGGGTTTTTGTTTTTGACCTTGTGACCTAACAAGCTGTATGTGGCAGGTTAGGGGGACGGGTTTGATTTTGACCGTGTGACCCAACAAGCTGTATGTGGAATGTTGGGGGGTCGATTTTGGTTTTGATCTTATGACCTAACAGGTTGTATGTGGCAAGTTAGGGGATCAGGTTTTGGTTTTTGGTTTTGGTCTTGTGACCTAATTACAAGCTGTATGTGGCAAGTTAGGAGACCAGGATTTGGTTTGGATTTTTATGGAATGTCAATTTCAAGATTTTTGCTCAATGGTATATGAGGCTGGATGATTTGATTTTTGGAAGCTCATGGGGCTTGGAATTCTTTTTGTATGGTCCAATCAACTCAAAAGAGGCACGGAACCATTTTTGTAAGCTCTTGGTAAGATGGATTTTTTTCTTTGACTAAAAGCCCATATTTTTTTTGGTGCCTAGGTGGTCAAACCTGGCTCATATGGGCTAGCCCATGGGACCCTAAGCTTTTTAGGATGGCTTAGATCTCATATGGTGTCATTCGTGTAAAGAATATCTTAGATCTCATATGGTGTCATTCGTGTAAAGAATATCTAAAGATTTCTCCTTTGGATAGAGAATATCTAAAAATATCTTTAATTGGAGAGAATCTCTCATGTTCCCTTTATTTTGGGAAAGAATATCTCAATATATCTTTCTTTGGGAGAGAATATCTCAAATCTCCTATCTTTTAGGAGAAAATCTCTCATTGATTTCTTTTTGGGAGAGAATCCCTCAAGATATCTTTCTTTTGGGAAATAATCTTTCTAATTTCTTTCTTTTGGTAAGGTTACCAATTAGTAACACTTACCTCTTTCTTCTTTCCTTCTTTGGTTTGCTCTCTTCTATAAAAGCAAGGAGGAGGTTGGATCTCATGCTCTTATTGCTTTCTTTTGCAACAATCTCAAGAGTGCTCCAAGACCAAGAGTTCTTTTTCTTCAAGGATCTTCAAGCTTTTCTTCTTCTTCTCCACCAATGGCTTCAAGTAAGTTCCTTTTTCAAGAAAACTCCATTGTAGGTAATAGGATGATAAAAAAGTTCTTTCTTTTTTTTTCTTTTTTTTTTTGTTTCTTTCTTTTTTTTCTTTTTTTTATTTCCACGTGTTTTCTTCTCTTTTTTTTACACGTTTTTTCTTTATTTTTTTTTCTTGTGGTTTTTTTTTGCACGCTTTTTTTTGGGGGCCGTACGGACAGATCCGTCGGATCTGGCCGTACGGCCACGTGGCCTATGGGCCAGTCCCTCTTTTTTTTTCTTTTTTTTTTGGTTCTTTTCTTTCTCCCCATTTTTTTTAGAAGGTTTCTTTCTTTTTTTTTTTTGCTCATCATGATAATGCATTTTTTTGGCAAACCAAGATGTTTATGCATGCATTTTTTTTTTGTAAATTGAATTTGTAGCATGATGTGATAGCATACCTGAAAGTTTTTGCAAATTTGGGAATTTGGAGCTCGCAGCGATGTTGAGCCCTTCCTGATTTTGCGGAGACTTTGAGATTTCAAAAGTTTGGAGTTTCGGAGCTCGCAGGAATGTTGAGCCCATCTTCAAGCTTTTTATTTCTTTCGGAGTACTTCCTTTTCTTCGGAATTGCCCCGGAATCATACCAAAATTTCGCCAGATTTTTTTTTGCGAAATTATGTCGTTTTGATGATTGATCTTTTTCTTTTCCAACCTTTTGTACGTGGTTCCTCCAGAACAAACATGGGTAAAGAGCCTGCTACAAGCATACCTCGTCGATCTGCTAGATCTTCTAATCCGGCCATTCAGCAGGCTTGGGAGAAGGTCCAGTATGTTGAGAGAAAACCTGGAAGAGTGTGATTCTCTCAACAAGGATGAGATGAGACAGTGACTAATCGCTCTCAAGGGAGAGGAATTTTATAAGATCATGGTAAGCAGTCGTCCATGGTTGATAGACGATCAGAGGGTTTTGCCCAAGCCTACCTTCTTCTTTGGTGATGCAGTCCCTGACGACGTGACATACCAGAGGAGATGTTTTCAGTTCTCTTACACAGCTGATGGTGAGGAGAGAACTATTGTTAACCGGTCGACCTTTGATCGCACCATCTCGATTATGAGCCTTGCTCCCACGTGCTCTAAGAGAGAAGATCCTCCAAGCTAGGTGAAGAAGACAAATGTAATCAAGACCGGGGTTTTTGTTGGCAGTTCTCCTGGATATGCGGAGAAATCGCCTGCTGACATGGACATTTTAATGTCGGCCAGCGGCTACTAGGGCTCTGATTATCCGTCAGTCAATTTGGGACCTGTGGGCCTTGGCATTTTCAGCGGTAATGGCAGCAATTGGTGGAAGCCTTTTCGACTTCGTGGACATTTCAGTGCTGACTCCGAGTGGAAGTCGTGGACTGATCGCGTCCTACTGATTGGTAGCGCCGTTTTGAAGGAAGCCGGGATTTTTTATGCGGTCCGCGCCTTTAGGGAGACCGTGATCTTTTCCGACGAGGCCTTAATAGCTATGTTGGAGTCATTCTTTCCACAAACCAATACCTTCGTTGTCACGAATGGTGAGATTGGTTTTTCTTTGAATGAGCTGAGCGCCATTATTGGATTGCCTATCCTTGGCATGGCTATGTTGGAGTCATTCTTTCCACAAACCAATACCTTCGTTGTCACGAATGGTGAGATTGGTTTTTCTTTGAATGAGCTGAGCGCCATTATTGGATTGCCTATCCTTGGCAAACTCTATGAAGAGTTCATGCCGATTGACAGCGTCCTTGAGGAGCAGTCAAAGGAATTCAGGCTTTTGTACTTTCAACTCGTCGCCTTCTATGATTTTTTGAAGGAGAAAGAGGGCTCAAAAGTACGATCCAGCAGTTGGAAGAGTTTTAGCTCTTTGTTTCCCAACTTCTTTGAAAGTGGGGAGTCTTCTGATAGCACGACCCGGGAAGATAGGGCTCAGGATCCAGGTTCGAAGAAGATTTCGGCCATGCAAGAAGAGTTAAGGGATTTCTTCGCAAGTACAGATGCCATTTGTTCTGACATTGTGCTGCGGAGAGATCTTGCTGTTTACCTCACTTATTGGCTGGGTGAGGCTATTTATGCTGGAGGAGATGGAACGCATATCAGGCCGCATTGTATTTTTTCGGCTTGTCAGATGGCATTTGGAGAGCGGCTTGCTTTGGTGCCAACTCTTTACTCCTATCTGTGTACCAAACTGTAGGTTTTTTTTTTTTTGGTTCGGCTTGGGCTCCCTATGAATAGGGTATTTTCAGCTCCTATCTTTTATTCGTGATTTGTATACCACTGTCCTGGCTTCCACCGGCTGGGTGTTGCACAGGATGATGATCCTCTCATGATTCGATTGGCTAAGGGGAAAGCCGTATCCGAATCACTTTTGTTTGCACGCATGAGGATGCGACGGTTCAGGGACGTCGAGATGGGGCAGTCTTCAGTGAAGCTTTCTCCAGAGTTGCGGAAGAAGGCTTTTGATTTTGGTGCCTCCTGTGACTCTACCAGGGCGGGGTCGGGAAGGCATTACTCCTTAACAAATGCAGAGAAGGAGTGTGGCTTTTCAGCATACGTGTCGGCACGATGGTGCACCGTAGACATCTTTTCGTCGATATCCAGCTGTATGTGCCTTCTCGCTTTACGCTGCAGTTGGACTTCTCTCAAGGCGTTGTTGGAGCGCCTTCAAGCATGGTAAAGCGCTTTGGAGGTTTACAGGATGGCAGAAACGCATGGGCTTTTTATAGTGCTGAAGACACTACTGCCATGACTTCTTATCCTGTGTTGTCTACTTTTCGAACTGCCGGCTTCACGAAGTGGTTCGCGGAGAGCTTTTCGGCATATCAAGGGCTTTCCAAGAAGGAGCTTGATGTGAAGCTGTCATCTGGAAAAGGCCTTGGAAAGTCAGATGGCATCCGGTGAGAGGAAGTTTGGGCCTTCCTTTCTAGAGAGAAGCACAAGATAGGCTTTCTCGGTGACCAGGGCATCATTGGTTCTGAAGCTGTCCGGGAGGTACCTGATGAGGCCTTAGAGCAGCTAGAACAAGAGGAAGCTGAGCTTAATGCTTGGATGCAAGCGGCACAGAGGCGAGCTTCCGTGGAGTCTACTGGCAAGAGTAGACCATCCAGTGAGGAGTCAAGTGGGAAACCTGACTCTAACAGTGGGACAGTTTCTTCTAGGAGGCGAGCCCGCAGGAGTAAGAGGAATAAGAGTCATCGTAGCAGCGAGGGGCCACATGAGGACTCTCCTGACATAGAAGTCCCTCTTACTATCTATGAGGAGGTGCCAGGGAATGCTGACGAGCCTTCGGAAAAGTGGGGCCGAGAAGAAGAGACCGCCGGTGAAGGTATGATTCTTCCTCTTTCTCTTTTTGTTTCTTTCATGGAATTTTCCATGTCTTGATTTGCTTTCTCCCCCTGCTGCTCTTTTTTTTAGGAGAGGATGAAGACTTGGCGATGCCCGAGGTTTATGCCGATGAGGCGGTGACGGATCCGGTTGCAGCACCAAAAGAAGAACTGAGGGACTCTACAGTGATCCAGAATCTCCAACTGGTATGACTTCTTTTGCTTTCTTTTTTTTTTTTTGTCTGTGGCTTGGTTTGCTAACATTTTTCTTGTCAGATGACTTGCCACAGGATTCCGATGACTTTGAACCATGGTGGATGCAAATGTTGACGATGCTTCCGATGAGTTCATGGAGGAAGAGAGTGTTCCGCCAGTCGTCGAAGAAGGTATTTTATAGTAATAATCCTGATAATGATTTTTTAAACAGGATCATATTCATACCTTTTTGTGTTTCTTTGACAGGTTTTGAAGCGACAGAGGAGAGTCCATTGCTTCCTCTAGAACCAAAGCAAGGAATGCCAGAGGTGGAGACTCCTGTAACCAATTCTGACACGGTGGAGGAGGTACCTCATGCTGAGATTCCTTCCCCAGCAACTCCAACTGGAAAGAGTTCTTTTGTTCCTCTTTCAACGGGGCATGAGATGAGCAACCGACCGACGGAGCGGGGTGAATCTTCAGCTGGGCCATCTCTTCTTTTTGCGAAGAAGTTGGTGGTGTGGGTTTTGAGCTCTTGGATTGAGACTCTCCTTGCTGGACACTTGGATGCCGGATTTGGCATGATCCAGCATGTGCAGGAGATTCTCGGCGATGCCGAAGAGGCTGGTCTGGATGTCACAGGTGCCAGGGTGATCGTTGATAGGATCATTGCACTGGGTGACAAGTGGTTTGAGACCATGGGTTTTGCTAACGACCAGTTCTTCAAGGAGATGTTCCTGGACCCTGCTGATAAGGCTAAGTCTGACCTGAATGAGGCTACACAATGCAAGAAGCAGCTAGTCCGAGAGAAGAACTTAGAAGAGCTAGCTATGATTGGGCTAACACATGACCTTAACATCCTTGATAAGGAGGTCGATGAGGCCAGGAAACATCTTAAGTATTTAAAGGCACAAGTCGCTGCCAAGTGGGCTGCTATAACAGAGTCTCGCGATAGGGAGAGTGCTTTGATTCAGCGGGTTGCAGATGCTGATCGAGTTCTTGAAAGAAAGTTTCAAGAGGACAAACAATGACAAACTGCTCGAGATAAGCTTCCCGGTGTGAAAGAAGGGTTACAGCCGACCCCAGCATCTCATTGTAAGTTCCTGAAGAAGTGTGCCCCGAAAACTCTAACGGCTGAGGCCAAAAGTTTTATTGAGGAGCTCAAATTTTGGCTAAAGACCATTTTTTGGTTGAGCTCCTGATTTTTTGTAGCAGAAACTATCCTTCTTTTTTTTTTTTTGGTACCACATGTATTTTTTTGGTACTCGTTTTTTTGTAGTGCTTTGTAAACACATTTTTTTGTACCACATGTATTTTTTGGTACTCTTTTTTTTTCCCTACGCTCACTTAAATCTTTTTGTGATGAAAGCAATTGCTAAATGGGATTTGATCAAAAGCTTGTCATTTTGTGAAAATCTTTTGTCAAATGATTGTTTTGGCATGGGAGCCAGATTTTGTTTGTGGTATGGAAGCCGATTTTGGCATGAGAGCCAGTTTTTTGTAGCATTGATAGCCGTTTTTGGTGGCATTTGTAGCCAGTTTTTTGAAAGCCAAGTTTTGGTTGGTGGCATTGATAGTTGGTTTGCTTTGTGGCATTGATAGCCGATTTTGGTGGCATTTATAGCCAGTTTGTAGCATCTATAGCCGGTTTACCGGTTTGTGGCATTTATAGCATGTTTTGGTGGCATTTATAGCTGGTTTTGGTTTTCAAAAATGCAAGTATCGACTAAAAGTCGCCTTCCTGCTGAATGGTCTTGTAAGTATCGATGGAATGTCGCATCCTTGCTCATTCGGTTGCGAGTATCGATGGAATGTCGCATTATCCCTTATTTGGGTGCAAGTATCGATGGAATGTCGCTTCCTTGCTTTTCAAAAATTTTGATTTTTTGGGTACTAACTTGATGTCGTTTCCCCATGATTTTTGAAATTTACGGTTTTCTCGAACCTTTGGGTTGTGGATATCAACTGAAATGTTGCATCTCCACGGTTTCTTAGTTTTTTCGAACATTTGAAATTTGGGTTGTGGATATCAACTGAAATGTTGCGTCTCCATGGTTTTTAGGTTTTTTCGAACCTTTGAAATTTGGGTTGTAGATATCAACTGAAATGTTGCGTCTCAACGATTTTTTTTTGTTTGATTTTGCAAGTATCGATGAAATATCGCTTCCCTGCGATTTTGGAGATGTTGAACTTGGTTCGCATGCTTCCAATTTGTGCGAGTATTGATTAAGCGTCGCTTCCTCGCGGTTTTTGAAAAACCATTTTTTTTGTTTAAAGACACGAGGGTCATAAGTTTTGACCTAAAACCATTTTGGCTGTAAAAGGCAGGGTGGACTAGGGTGGAAATCCCTAAATCCAGATTTTTTTTTAAACCACGAATTTTGGGTTCAAGGATTGAAAACTTTGGTCAAGTTAGGGAGAGGTTCCTAAACTTGGAGAATTTGAACAATGAAATGGTGAAAGTAAGCATTGTTTGAATTTTTAGAAATTTCAACATTTGATATGAAAATTCTAAAAAGAGTGGGTTTTGCGAGCGAGTACCTGGAAACCGATTTTGGCCGTACAGGCATTGCTCTTACCCAGTTGGGTAAGTCTTCAAGGGTAGTACCGCTTTAGGAACTTAACGCTGATGGGCAGTATACATATGCACCCTCCATGTTTAGGAGTGCGTATGCGCCATTGGAGAAAACCTTGTCGATGACGTAGGGTCCCTCCCATTTTGGCTCAAACTTGCCTTTGGACTTGTGAGCGAAGACCATTGGTCTTTTTACTGCAAGAACCAAGTCACCCTTTTTGTAGGCGCGTTGCCTAAACTTTTTATCGAAAGATCCTACCATGCGTGCTTGGTAAAGTTCAATGATTTGTCGAGCTTCAAGCCATCTCTCATCGAGATTGTCCAGCTCATGGAGTCACAATTTGACATTGCTTTCTTGAGTCATGTCATTTTTGCAAGGATACCTTCAAGGAAAGATTTGTACTTCCAAGGGTACGACAGCTTCGCATCCATAGACCAATTTGAATGGTGTGCTATGGGTTGGTCCTCGAACGGTGGTTCGATAGGCCCACCAAGCTTCATACAGTTTGTCACTCTAGTCTCTTTTGTGACTAGAGACCATTTTCTTGAGGATTTTGCAAAGTGTCTTGTTGAAGGCTTCTGCTAATCCATTTGCTGCCGGATTGTATGGAGTCGAAGGATAACTTTGGATTTTGTATTTATCACAGAACCTGTAGAATCGATGATCCTGGAATTGTGGTCCGTTATCATGGACAAATCTTTTGGGTATGCCGAAACGACAAATGATGTTGGTGTGTAGGAACTGAAGGACTGATAAGGTCTTCATTTCGTTAAGCGGAAATGATCTTGACCACTTGGAGAAATAATCCGTAGCGGCGAAGATGAAGCGATGACCTTTGCTCGAAGGGGGAGAAATAGGACCTATGATGTCCATACCCCAGGCTTCGAAAGGCCATGAAATCGCTGTAGGATGTAGCCATTCTGGAGGCATGTGAATGTAATCTCCATGAAATTGGCATTGTTGGCAGCGCTTAGCAATTGCATTGCGTCAGCTACCATGGTAGGCCAGTAATAACCTAACCTTTTTATCTGATCATAGAGCTTGGGACCAGCCTGATGAGCTCCACAAAGACCAGCATGAACTTCTTTGAGTGTTTCTTCAGCCTCTTGTTGTGACAAGCAGTGTAGAAGCACCCCACTGAAGGATTTCCTGTAAAGGATTTTTGAAGGAATTTCCAAATGAAAGTTGGGGGTTTGCCATTGGATGCTTACCCGTTCTTTTGGATCTTCAAGTAGGATTCCGAACATAGTGTAATCAATGAACGGATCCCTCCAGCCGTCGATTGAAGTTTGGAGGATTGAAATCCGACTTCCAACCACTCGGTGGCATTCAGCAACTGCTTGGTGTGTGTTAAGAAGAGGAAGGATTCTTCTTTCACACACTGTGATTTGCATGTTCCCCTTCCTGGATAGCTATAGATGTGGCAAGTCCAGCCAGGGCATCTGCACGTATGTTTTCACCTCTACGAATGTGGGTGATGTGACAGATATCAAACTTTTGCAGAAGCGATTGTGCCTTGTTGTAGTAAGGCAGCAAATCAGGCTTCCTGACTTCAAATTTTTGAATCATCTAGTTGACGATCAGTTGAGAGTCTCCAAAGATTTCCAGCATGGTGATACCGGATTCGATGGCGAGTTCCAATCCTAGGATCAGAGCTTGATATTTAGCTGCATTGTTTTTGCATGGTTTCAGTAGCGAGAAAGCATGTGGAATCATGTATTTGTCGGGGCTAACAAAGAGGATACCAACTCTCGAGATCAGCTGTCTTTTTTCATTTCTCATGGTTGCACCGTCAAAGTACATGTCCCAGGAGGCATTTTGTGAGAAAGTCTCCACATTATAGATTGGTTCGTCTGGGAGATCATCTCTGAGTGGAGAATCTTTAGGCAATGGATGCTTTTGATTGCTTTTTATGGTACATACCTAATATCAAATTGTGACATAAGGATGGATCATTTTGCCAGTTGGGCATTGGGAGAACCTGCTTTTGTGACGAGGACCTTCAAGAGGTTGATCGTTGAGACCAGGTAGACTGTGTTGGAAAGAAAGTAGTGACGTAGCTTTTGTATGGCGAACATCACTGCAAGACATTCTTTTTCGACTGGAGAGTAGCGATGCTTTGCACCTACTAGCATGCGGCTAAGGTAGTATAGAGCAACTTCTTTTCTTTCATCATTTTCTTATGCAAGCAGAGCGCCTAGAGAGTGATCAAGGGCTCTTGTATACAAGATGAATGGTTTTCCAGTGGTAGGAGCAGCTAACACTGGAGGTTTGGTCAGGTATGAATTGATATCTTAGAATGTAGCTTCACAGTCAGCATCCCAGACAAAGTTTACACCTTTTTTCACCAATTGGGAGAATGGACGGCATTTTTCCGAAAGATTAGAGATGAACCGTCTGATGTAGGCCAATCTCCCTTGAAGCCCTTTGAGTTCTCTCAAGGTTCTTGGAGAGGGCATTTCTAGAATGTCTTTGACTTTTATTGGGTCAAGCTCTATTCCAGCTTTCTGAACTAAGAATCCGAGGAACTTACCCGACGAGACGCCGAAGAAGCACTTCAGAGGATTCATTCGCAGTTTGTGTTTGCGAATCCGGAAGAAGACTTCTTGAAGGTCTTCGAGATGATCTTCTTTTCTTTTGCTTTTGACAGCGAGGTCATCAACGTAACATTCGACCGTCTTGTGCTGCATATCTTGAAATATTTTCATCATAGCCCTCTGATATGTAGCACCAGCATTTTTCAGACCAAATGGCATGACAGTGTAGCAATACACGCCAAATGGGATCCGAAAGGATGTATGTTTTTCATCTTCAGGATGCATCTTTATCTGATTGTAGCCAGAAAAACCATCTATGAATGTCATTCGCTCGAATTCACAGGTATTATCAATCATTACCTCTGGTATGGGGAGCGGGAATTCATCTTTAGGGCATATGCCATTCAGGTCTCTATAGTCAATACAAACCCTGATCTGCCCGTTCTTTTTTGTCACGGAGACAATGTTGGCCAACCATTCAGGATGTTGTTCCTCACGGATGAAGTCGACGCTTTTGAGTTTTTGAATTTCTTGTTCAATTTTATCCATCAGATCTGGACGGAATCTTCTTTGGCCCTGCTTGACAGGCTTGATGTCTTCTTGAAGATTGAGTTTGTGGACTGCTATTTTGGGTATAAGCCAGGCATTTCAGCGTAAGACCATGCAAAGCAATCAACGAACTCACGAAGAAAGGCGATATACTCAGGTAACTCGTCATCATTTATATTCTTGCTTATGAATACAGGACGTGGGTTATCTGGTGTTCCCAAGTCTATCTTTTGAACATGATCTTCTGTTGGAAGGTTTGAAAGTGGTTCCTCCACAATATTTTTGGAGGCTTCCAGCTCAACGAAACCTTCTGGGGTTTCAAGGGCATTTCCAGACCATGGTTTTGTTCCTTTCCATGGGTCTTCTTGATCGATGATCTTCTCAAGGCTTGCTATGAGATGGTCCCAATCGCCTGTTGAAACTGGGTCGAAGTAGGGTACTTTTTTTGGAGACGAGGGTTCTTCTGGTTCAGAAGACCATGCGTTTGTTCCATCGGACAACTCCTCTTCATCGTCAGAGAAATCGTACCAATTGGATGAGCTTCCTGGATCTTTGTCAGGTGACTCATCGAAGAGATATCCAGGGAGATCGATGTCTTCATGGACTTGAGATGTTGAGGCTTGGTCAGTAAATTGACTTTTAAGCCTTTGTGTCAACTGTCCCAGGGGGGTGTCAGGATCATACCCTAGCCCGTGTGAAGACTTTTCTACATGACCGTAGAGTCTCCAATCTTCCAACTGGCTTTTGGTTAAGACAGGCCCCAATGGCGTGAGAATACCACGTCCTACTCCCAAATCGACTGGGTTTTGAGCGTCATAGCCCATTTTCTTCATAATAGCTTATGCCACGGGACTATATAAGGATAGTTGAGGCATACCTTCATTTTGGAAGGTTTCAAGCGTGGAGTTTGATGAAGAAGCATCCGATCTATGGAAGAAGATCGGCTTTTCCTTTGCTGAAGTTGTTGGAACAACGAAGGAAACTGACGTAGGATCTTATATGTCAGAAGTTGTCTCCATTGGAGTAAGAGCGGCTGGACTTGCTGAGTGTCAGCTTGGCTTGACGATGTGTCGTCTTCTGGCTCTGAATCCAAATCCGTGTCTTGTATGACAGACACGAAAGAGACAACAAATTTGCCCCCAGACTTCTACTTTGCCCTCTTCACTTTAGTCGTGATGACCAAAGGTTTTGAAGGTTTGAGGGAGATGATGAAGGGAGTTTGAATGCTCTCTTCGGATTTACCGGATGGTTTGGTGATTGTTGAGGAGCCTTGCATTTATCTTTCTAGAGATTTTCGGCAAAGGGTACTGTGTGCTTCTCATCTTCTTATTTCTCACCTTCATACATCTGTGAGTTTGCAAAGTGGACTTCTTTACCTTTGAAGGGTTTTCTGTCCGCAAAGACTCGATGTATCATGCTGTCGTCGCCAACAAACTTGATGCATTGATGTAGAGTTGAAGTGACAACACTATTCTCGTGGATCCAGGGGCATCCGAGAAGGATGTTGTAGCATGAAGGGGTTTTTATTGGATATACAGTGACCTCAGAGATAAGATCACCGATCTGCAACTTGAACCTGATTTTGCCTATAGGCCTTTGAGTACTCCCATCGTATCCAAAGATAGATACAGATGTGTGGCTCAGCTTGCTGGGTGGGATGCCCAACTCTTCGAGAGCCGAAATGGAGATGAGGTTGAGTACAGAACCTGGGTCGATCTGAACTCTGTGTATAGACATTTCTTTGATGTACCTTGTGAAGTACAGGGGTCGGTTGTGCCTTATTTCGCCAAGTAGGAGGTCTTCCTTTGTGTAAGACCCCGACCCGAGACACCTCGATTAGTGTTAATTAAGTTGTATCTTAGCTATAAGTGTATTTAGTGGATTTTGATTTAGTTTTGGGTTAGAATAGCTTTTATATTAGCTTTGAGGAGTTTTGAGAGCCTTCTTGATTTGTGGGACCCTTTGGGGGTTCTTGTTACGGATTTGCGTGAGCTTGGGGGTTATTCTTGATTTTCTTAAATCGTGTTTTTAATCCCATTTAACTTGTCTTGTTTAGCTTTTCAACTTTCATGTTGAACCCGTCCTCGTTTGAAACTCCCAAACTCAACTTCTCTCAATTTGAGGGCAAAATAGTCTTTTTACCCAAAATTTGGACACGATTTTCAATATCACCAAAACTTGCAAAATATATACTTTTTGGAAACTAGAAATTTTGTCGAACAACTTTGTCTTCTTCGTCGAAGTCATTTGAGGTCCCGAAATCGATGTTTCGAGACCGAGAGGTATTTTAAGTTGTGGGACCCACTCTCCTCTTTGTATATAAGGGAACCCATCTTCTCCATTCCATTTTCTTGACATAATCACTGTGCTAAGAGAAGAGCCCCAGCAGCCACCAGTTTCTTCTTTTTTTCCTTGTTTTCTTCCTCACAAAATCACCACAAAGCTTTGCTAAATCAAGAATGGACTTTGCAATCTTCTTCCTCATCTCAAGGGCTTCATCTTGACACCATTTCTGAAGAAAACTGCCAACTCCAAGATTTCCTTTGAGCAACCTCTTGCTTTTTTAAGAACTTCCATGTAGGTGATCTTCCTAAAAATTATAGATTTGTGTTTGTATAGCGCTAGAGAAGCTCCATTTTCATTATTGGAAACTTTCATCTTGTTTTGATTGGTTTTGATATTTTAGGGCTTGTATTTGGGGGTTTTTGTTTAGGTTTTTTTATTTTGCCTTGGAGAAGTGATTAGAGCTTAATTTGCTAGCTTTGGACCTAAGGCAAGTGGATGAAATGATTTATTTTTATTAATCATGTGTTTATACGAATGCTTAGTTTTTATTAATGATTTTCATTACTTAAGCTTGGTTTCATGTCATGCTTTTTATTAGACTTTGAAATGCACTCATTAGTGTGTTACTCTCTTAAAATTGACATCTTAATTGTATGAATCTTGACTCATTACTTGTGATGGATTTCTTTTGGTTGAATGTGATTGGGATGAAGGGCTTTGATCCATTTCATGGATGTCTGATGGAAGAATGGAAGTTTGATTGATGGAATGAAGGAGTTCTTTTGGCTCAAATATTATAGGGAGTTGATGTGTAGAAATGAGGGAAGTTGGAGGAAAGAAGGACTGAAACTCTGCTTCAGAAATGATGTGTTCGCAGCTGTCGGTCAGCTTGTTGGCCGACCGACATCCAACCAACAGCGAGCCGACAGCTCTAGGTTCCATTTCCAGAGAGCTGCAAACTTTTGAAATTTTCTGATGTAGAGATGTCGGCTAATCGACAGGTGACCGACACCAGTTTGGCCCTAATTCCAGAAAGCTGCAATCAGCCAGAATTTCTGTGGGTCAGCTGCCGGCTGACCGACATCCCCATGTCGGTCGACCGACAGCCAACCGACAGACTCTCGGTTCCATTTCCAGAGAGCTGCATTTTTATCCACAAATTCTGATACTGTAGCGTCGGCTGACTGACAGAACCCTGCCGGCTGACCGACATAGCCCTGTCGGCTGACCGACATCAGCCGAGGAGCTAACCGATGGTCAATTTCTTCCTGGTTTCTTTTAGAGAAACATATGGGGCTTTACTGTAGAAAAACCCTCATCACCCTAATCTTGTTAAAGGTCTTGTAGGCTTGTCAATGTGCCTAAGGTTTCGGGTTGTCTCTAATTCCTATGGAGTACCAAATAAATATTAAATTGACAAACGATACCTTATCTCCATTGATTCAAATCTTGGACCTTCAACACTTAGCTAGGAGAATATTGGAAATCCATTCATGTTTATCTTGACCCGATTTTTAATTGTGCCTTTCAAACATCATATCTTATGATTTTGACTTGTCCCCAAAAGTATTGGAAAGTGTATTTAGCTTTTGTTAACCTGTATATGTCAGACCCGATATGAATGTGTATTTGTGCCTATGAGCACCCTGTTTCATTTTTATGCATATGATTTGACTTCCCATTTGACCTATGAGTCGGCACCACTAAGATTGGACAAACTTGTCGATTTGATCCACCGACTTGGAGATCCCTCCCCTCCTGTTTAGTCAGCTGCAGTCTGGAATCCGTAGAGTATTTACCCGGTTTGCTACCGTGGTCCCGCAGAGTATATATATATGTATATTATAGTATTTTATCATCGTCCCTCCTCACCTTGTGTGACCGAGGTCAATGATCCTGTAGGGTATGTGCTCTCATCACTTTTGTGAGAGAGGATTTAGCTTTGTGTGGTTGCCATCTTGACAGTCTTCTATTCTTGGTACCTTTATTGCTTTATATCACTCATGTCGTTATTTAATAAATGATGTATTGTCTTTTATGAAACTCATTATTTATACACAGGTTTTCTACACTCTTGCAAGGTATCATTGTTTTGTTTTATTGTCATATCTTTTCACCCACCTGCCAGATCGTCATGTTTGATCCATTTATTTTGGTACTCAGGTCCTGAACCCCTTGCCATTGAGGAGGAACCCGAGGAGGCGGTCGGTGAACCGCAGCGCGTTATAGAGTGGCAAACTGACGATGTCATGTAGACATTCGTTTAGGCTTTGAGAACGACACTTTTTGGGAGCTTGTGATAACATCTTTTGGGTTTATTCTTTTGTTATGTATTGGTCTTTGTTGACCATTATTTTGGGGCAACTAATCAACTGATCTTTTATATATACATTTAACCTTACTTTTGGGAAGTATGCTAATTATCATTGCTCATTCTGATATCTTGTCATATCAATTATAAATTAGTCTTGTCTATGGAATGGAATATCACTAATATGATTTACTACACGCTTCCGTAAATCTCAAAAATTTGTTTGATATGTTTATATGTAAATGAATGGGATGTGTAATCCTCACCGCGGAACCCTGTGGGAAATCACGTGCACTGATAAATATTTTCTTAATTCCGTGTGCGGATTAGCCAAAGAGATGCACGTGGCGCGGCATCACGCATCGGATCCTGGATTAGGCCTATGACCAGGTCCGGGGTCGCGACACTTTGTGAAAGCGATGGTTGCACTGGCTGCCTTTTGAACCGAGAGGCATTCAATGCATGATCCCTCAGTTTTCTTCTTTTCTTCCTTTGAGGAAGCTTCTGAGTTTTTGACCTAGTAGTCTATTTCAATTTGGAGGACTTGTGGGGCATGTTTGTCGACATCCTTATTCAGTTTTTGTAACTCTGAAATGAGATTATCACGAGTATGCGGAGACATTCGCAATAAATCTAGTATGTGCAGACGTGTAGGTATGTGCTTGAAGTGTTCAATCAAGTCATACTTGAAAGCCCCCTTGGGGCCTGCATGTTCATCATTGTTGCCACTAGGGGCGCTTAAAACATCTTTTCCCGAAGGATTTACATATGTAAAGGAAAATTGGTTGTAATTTTTGTGGTAGTCCCGGCTAGAGCGGGTGCCTCTACCAACTTCGAGAGCTTCTTGAGAAGGGTCTTCATTTGGAAGATTGTCTTCAAGATCAAGAGGCTGTCGTTTTTTATTTACTGAGGATGTATCTGTAGCATAGTTGCCATCCTCAGTGATTGTGTTGCACGGAGCATTTTCTGGGAACAAGTCCTGAACAACATACAGCAACCTTTCTTCTTCGTTGACCAATTCATCGTCCCAAGCATCAATAGCTGGGGATTCTTCAGTCAGGAAGGGTGTGAGCTCTAAAGTCACAGTCTCAGGAGAAAAAACCTGAGAGGATACCGTCTCAGTGAAAGTCACGTGAGATGAGGTGGCTCCAGAGGATACAATGCTAGGCGTCGTCAGAGTGTAAGTGCTCTCATCAGACGATGCTTCGAAAGAGCTATAGTCCCGAATTATCACATTACGGGAAGCTCTAACAGGAGATGTTGCCTGATCGGAGTCAGACTCATCCTCGAATGAAAGAGGATCGTCTATCTAGCAATTTTCTCCATTTTCCGGAGTTAAGGGAGGATGAACCTGATGGTCTTCAGGGACTTCAGGCTCGGGATTGCAAGGAGGGTCGTTGACGCAGTCTTGCTCTTGTTCTAGAGTGAGATGCTGCAAGATCCTTGCATATTCTTCAAGATCAGGCATGGGAGCCAAATCTTCTTCATCTACTCTTTGTGGCTCAACATAGTTGATTTCCACTGGAGCAATGACGAGTGCTGGTTCAACAGCATTTTCATGTACAGCCTCTTGGTCTTCTTCATCATCAAACCAGGATCCTTGTGGCTGTAGGGGCTTATACCAGATTACTGGCATAAGATGGGTCTCAGGAACCCATTATTCATCGGAGAGATATTCTCCTGTTTCAAGGGACTCTTCCCACTCGTCGGTGTAGTTGGATTCGAATCCATCATCGGTGTCGCTGGACTCGTATCCATCAATGGAGAATCCAACTATCGAATTACAAGAGTATGATGCCCCCTGCGTGGCTTCTTTGAATTGAGGTGGCATGAAATCACTCAGAGTGAATTTTCTTACCTCCTTTGAAGTCTCTGGAAGGGACGTTTTTGGTGCCTCCAGTGAAGCGGTAGAAGAGGCCTCTGCCTTTTCTTGGACTTCTTGTTTTGGTTGGGTCTTCTCTTGCCGTTTGAGCTTGAGGAGATGTTTCCTAGCCTGCCTTCGTTGTTGAGCTGTAGGCTTTGTTTTGACGACCTCCCAATTTTCATCTTTCAGGAGATCGGGAAGTACCCTTGTCCATCTCGTGTCGGGTAAGGAACCAGTTCTTTAGACGCTTGGATTGTGTTTATCACCTTGAAGGAAGTAGTGATCTTCTTCTTTGGTGATTTTGGTGTTTGTCCACATGGCACCATGTTGACGGAGGCAGACCCATAGTTTTTGTCAAAGGTGATGACTCCGTTTTTCCACATCTCGTTTATTTTCTCCCTCAGAACGAAGCATTGATTGAGAGGATGCGAGATCATCGGTGGTATGGACAGTACCAAGGATCGTTGGTTTTGCCAACATCACCCAGTCTTTTGGGTTCAGGCAAAGTGAGCTTGCCGTTTGCCATAAGAGCCCCGAAGATTTCATCAACATCTTCATCGAACGGGTATTTCTTTTCTACTCGCTCATTGAATGCATCTGAGAGTTCAGGTCTCTTACCAGCAGCTTTGTTTTCAGCATTCTTTGGTGGCTGAGGAGCTGACTTGGTTTGCACATTGAGGACCTCTTTTTTCTTTGTTTTTGAAGTTGTAATGACGGTTGGCTCTTTTCTTGAAGATTTCTGACTGTTGAGGTCTTTAATCACCGTTTCAGCTTCCATGGAAGCTTCTAGGAGTTCTCCCAGGTTCTTTGATTTGTTGCCAATGACAGTACATCAGAGCATTTGTATGCCATTGCTTTCTACTTGTGAATGAAGTCATATGTTGACTCATTATCTCCCTATTTTAGGCTGCACAGCGGAGCCATAGTAACGGGATGATCCTCACATTTAAAGTGAGTTAGGAAGCGTGTCTCTAGCATGGCCCAGTTTTGGATGGAATCCTCCGGCAAAGTGGAGTACCAGTCGAAGGCCGTACCTTTTAGGGTACTTGCAAAGAGGCAGGTCTTGAGTGCATCTTGATCCGCGATAGCTCCCGTCAAGATCTTGAAGTGGATGACGTGCTGTCTGGCTGATCCTTTCCCCGTTTATGTTTGGAGAGTAGGATGCTTGAATTTTATGGGGAACGTGACCGAGTCCATCCATAAGGGATATGGTGGTTTCATCCCATACTCCTTGAGTATATCCTCTTCTTTTGTTTTTGCGAGGATACTGTCTACGTCCTTTTTGGTAAGGGCGCGTGACTCATTTTCTTCTCCATTTACCTCATCATCTTGATGATTCGGAGGAGGTTCATTATTCGCCTGATTTCGGAAGGCGAGGAGAAGGTTTTCCATCAGAGTTTCGATCCTCTGTTGGCCTTGTTACAACTAATGGATGCGTGTGAGCGCATCATCTTGAGGTGGATTGCGAGGTGGTGGCTCAGAATTTGTAGTCAGGATGTTCATCCCTCGGGATTCGAACGAAAAAACTGTCCTGGTGACTGAGCTGGGGCTCATTCTTTTTGATGAAGAGTTTGAGGAAGGATCACTCTACCATCCTTTGCTTGAAGGAGCAGGGGACTCTTTCGAATGTCTTCTTGTCCTGGAGACGCTGCGGGTCACCGAACGTCGGACATGGATTTTGGATGCCGACTTTTGGCGTCTTCTGGTTTTTCCAACCATATGGACAACAGCAACTTGATTGGGTCTTTCTTTTTCGACCCATTTGTGAGAGACTTGAAGTGTAGGAGGCTGAGTCCTTTGCTTCTCTAGTCTCTTTTGTCGATACGACACGCGGCGGCGTATACAACGAGCAATCTGAGCTTCGGTCAGCTCTGGCTGGGCTTTGACAATGAAGGATGTGCTCCCTTGGGCACAGCAGCCGAGCTTGTCTTCTTTGTAGCTAGGCAAGGACAGGATGCGAACCCGGTCCTTCGCCTATTGCAGCGAAGCTTTGAATTTTTCAAGTTCGGCCCCTGTAGATATGAAGGGTCAAACCGAAGGATTGTAGGCCTTAGCAGGTGCTTGCAGAGGCCTTTGTGATGCATGACTTGATTTTGGGCTTGTAAGAACAAGCCGGCTCATGCTGGGTTGACTTGGGAGTTAGGTTGGAGATGGGTCTCTCCTCTTTCATGTAAGCAAGAGGGTAGAACTAGTTCTCCTTGAGTGGGGCCAGGTATGCTGGCTTGGTGGATGTTTGGGACCTTCTTTTTTTTTGTGAAGGTCTTGGGGACCAAGTCTTGGGATAGACCTGGTCGAGGCTTCGTGGGGGTGCCACGGGCTTCGGACCTTTTGGTGCTCGCCTTTGGTGTCATGGTAGTGACACGTTGAGAGGTGAGCTTCTGTTTCTTGGAATGAGCAGTTTGTTCTTCGAGAAGTGGGAATGCTCCCAGCGTCCCAACGACGATAGTCTGGGAAGTCGAGGTCGACCCGGAGTTCAGAGAGTTGCCGAGGGAGTTGACGCTTCGGCAGCTGATAGGGCGCTTGTAGGTGCGCGTGTTTTGCTTCTGTTGAAGCATCAGTTGGTAGTTGTTCTCATCGAAAGTAATGGTTAGCGAAGCTACCATTGTTAGTTTTCAAAAGTTTCTGAAACAAGACCACATCCATTAGTAATCACAAGAATATAATGATCATAAATGGGGAGTTATATGGTTTTGTCTTTTCAAATCGCTCGAGGGATATGACCCAAGCAATATGAAGAAGGCAAAAAGCCATAGAGGGTACAATTGTTCTAATCGCAGGTATGGTAAGCCCAGAATGAGCGTTCCAATGACTGCTAGAAGCAATTGTGAACCTAAATTCGAATTATCGAGAAGCATGGCTTGCTCGAGGTACGAAGAATATAAGGTTGGAGTTACAAATGTGCCGGTTGCGAATACAGTAGACCCTAAAAAGGCGTACTAGCACCGCTAGACACAAATGTTTGGAGACCGCATCCATGAGATGAGATTCTCTGTTTTGAAAGGTCAAGATTGGATTCATCAAAGAGAGCAGATGATATTCCGATCCAAATACGGGCTCAACGATTTCCGTGAGTGCCAGTACCCAGAAGAGAAGGAACCATAATTTCTCGGATCTGAACCCAAAAATGACGAGGCTTTTTTTTTGAAAGGTCAAGATCGGGTTCATCAAAGAGAGCAAAAGGCATTACAATCTGAACACGGGTCAACGATTTCCACGAGCGCTAGTGCTCGAAAAGGAGGTGACCAAGATTTCTCCGATCTGAACCAAAAAATGACGGAAAATTTTTTTTTTGAAGATTTTTTTTAAAAAAATCTTTTTAGTTATTTATTTATTTTTATTTTTTTTAAGATTTTTTTTTAAAAATACTTTTTTTAATTTTTTTCTATTTTTTATTTATTATTTTAAAATTTTTATTTTGAAAAATTTTATTTAAAAGACGAGAGAGTACACATAGGCCTCCTAACCCGGTCTTATGAAATCTCGATTGATAGAATTGCCCCCATGTAAGGGTAGGATTACTTAATGAACCCGTTTGGAGGACCCTTGCCTAAAACAGTCAAGCTGTCTCCACACTCTGGACAAGGCTTTTCTTAAATCAACCGTGATCAAAGAACGCAATTGGTTTAACCTTAGTGGTCTATGTCTTTTTTATTTTTATTTTTTTAGATCTCAAATAGACTCATCGAAGAGAAACGATGGCCCAAATCCTTAGTCGAACAGGCTCAACATTTCTGCAAGCACGATGAACGTTTGGAGAGGATCAAGGTTTCTCAATTTTGAATCCAAACTGAGAAATCTGATTTTTTTTAGATCTCTAATGAACTCATCGAAGAGAAACAATGGCCCAAATCCTTAGTCGAACAGGCTCAACAATTCTGCAAGCACGATGAACGATAGAAGAGGATCAAGGTTTCTCAATTTTGAATCCAAACTGAAAATTTTGATTTTTTTTTTGTTTTTTTTTTAGATCTCTAATAAACTCATCGAAGAGAAATGATGGCCCAAATCCTTAGTCGAACAGGCTCAACATTTCTGCAAGCACGATGAACGTTAGGAGAGGATCAAGGTTTCTCAATTTTGAATCCAAACTGAAGATTTTGATTTTTTTTTGTTTTTTTTCAGATCTCTAATGAACTCATCGAAGAGAAACAATGGCCCAAATCCTTAGTCGAACAGGCTCAACATTTCTGGAAGCACGATGAACGATAGGTTAGGATCAAGGTTTCTCATTTTTGAATCCAAACTGAAAAGTTTGATTTTTTTTTTTTAGATCTCTAATGAACTCATCGAAGAGAAACGATGACCCAAATCCTTAGTCGAACCGGCTCAACATTTCTGCAAGCACGATGAACGATAGGAGAGGATCAAGGTTTCTCAATTTTGAATCCAAACTGAAAAATCTAATTTTTTATTTTTTTTTTTGAAAAGAGAAAGAGTGGAAATAAATTCAAAGAATTAGAAATTTCCAAAAAATCTCATCTCATTTTTTTAGATGCGAAATCCAACATAGGCCACCAATTAGAAAGTAGCCAAGGAATCTAGAAAAGAAGTATAAGCATAGAGCGAAAGATATGATATGCAGATATTTCATTTCTAGCATCGTATTCTCAAATGAACGAGTCCCACCGGGTGGAGCCAGCTTGATGGACCGTGCGTTCTGCTCGATGCTACCGAGGTCGGCGGACGTGAGAGTCCGTTGGGTATGACCCTTTCGCGCCCGGGGCGTAGAAGCGGGTATCAACTTTTTTTTTTGTGGGTGTGCCAGATTTTCTATTTTACTTGGAATTGCAAGTGGTGATCCGGAGATCGACCTTCGCAAGTAAAAAGGAAATCAACTTCTTTCGAGTTTCCATTGCACATATATTTAAGAAAAGAGACATTTTTCTTGATTTGCCGTGAAAGGCGATTTTTTTGGCGTTTATAGTCGATTTTCGCGTTTTTGGCCGATTTACAAATCTTATCAATAATGAAAGACAAGAGTTGTGATTTTTATCTCTTTTAGAAAAATACAAAATACAATGAAAAGCGAGAAAAGGAGGATCTAACTTCTCAGGAGATTGTGGGGGACTCGTTCAGATTGATGGTCGCAAGCCATATGTGAACTTCGCCATCATCCATGCAGATGAGAACAGAGGATGCTCTTGATTCGCTTGGTTGGCTATAACCTCAGGTTTTTAGAGGACAAAGACCAAAAGGAGGTCCTATGTCCAATAAAAAGCTAAATAGACGGGCTGAAAAGTCACGTCTAAGCCATTGGAGGCAGAAGGAGAAGGCAATGACCTTGGGGGGGGTACCCCCCAAGGGACTTTTGTCACCTTATAGTGGTGGTCCGTGCAGAACTTTCGCAGAGTTTTCTCTCTTTCTTTATCTTAGATTTCTGATGCCTTTTTTTGTCTGGATTTCTGGATTTTCCGAAGTCTATTCAGAATGCTTGTGATGCTCTCCTATTTATAGGCTCTTGGTTGCCATTTAGAAGAGTTTATAGGCTTTTATTGTCATTAAGCCGCATAATGGGAGGAGTTACAGGGTTTAATTCCTTTATTTTGTAACTCCTTTTTCTTGGCTTCTGATTGGCCGGTGGAGATTGAGGGCATTTAATCGCCTTTAATTGCCATGATGGTAGGAGTTTCATGGGTTAAATGCCATGAATCAATTGACTTGTAAATCCCATTTGCTTGCTTCTGATTGGGCCGTCCAAAGAAATGAATTAATGACTGCAATGATGCTAGTCAATTAATCGCATTAAGTGGTCGCCGAGAAGCTGAAGAGTCGCGGACCGTGCCACGTCTTTTGAGATTCTTCTGGCGATGATCATCAATGGATCTTCATGTAGATCGACATCGGATGACCATGTAACTTCAGGTATTGGTTGCCAACAGCGGGTCGGTGCCATCTGTCCTGTCGATTTCTTGATCGGTCGAGTAGAAAGCACACTTTTTTAGTTGACCATTTGGCGATCAATGTTGATTTTGATACTCTTGATGATTGACCCGTGATTTTGACGGATGTCAAAGGATTTGGCGCCTCAAAAGTATGAATTTTAGAAAATCCCAAGAGTTGGAAGGTTCGAATCGCGAAAAATCGATGAAAAATGGGATTTCCGGGGCAAACCCGGCGATTCCGGGCTCCATGGTCGCCAGCGACAATGGGCCAGGGTCGCAGGGGTCTGCGACCCTGGGGGGAATTTCCCCCCTTTTGTCCCGTTTTGCGGTCGTTTTTTATGTTTTTCGATTATTTTTTATACTGTATTTTTTCTTGATATTTTTTTTATCATTTATTAGCCCGATTTCCCTGTAGAAAACTTGACAAGAATTCTTGCATTTTGGAGTGCAAAGTTTCCAATTTTCCGGGAAAGCCGAAGACTTTGTCGCGTAGAACTGCCGATTTTTCGTCAGAAGCTGAAACTGGGTCAAACGATGTCGGAATGATCTGAAACTTGGGGTGAAGCCTTTTGAGCAATAAACAAGACAAACCATAGGCTTTTGCTTGAGTTTTAAAGCCGTTTGGGGTCCTGTCGCTAGTAGACTTATTTTTATCGCGATGAAGATGTCGCGCTTTGATGTGCGGTCTATCGATGTCCGATTGACCTGAAATTTGATAGGGAATCTATTGGAGTCATTTTAAGATGATCCATAGGCTCTGTCTTGGAAACCATGGTCCCGGGGAGCTTCGCCGCCGAGAGGCCTGATTTGGCTTCCGAGCGTCAAAGTCTGGTCAAATGTTGTCGAAATGACCTGAAACTTGACGTGTAGCCCTTTATAAGCATTTTGAAGCCGTCCATGTGCTCTGTCTAACGAGTGATGGCCTCCGTGGTTCTCGCCACCGAGAGGCTTGATTTAGCTGTTCAAGGGTTGATGTAGGGTCAAACGTTGTCAGTTTGACTTGGAACTTGGCGTGGAGCCTTTTGGATATATTTTGAAACCATCCACAGTCTTTGATCGAAGATTTGGTGTCTCCGATGCTTTCGCCGTCGGGAGCTCATTTTCAGCTATCAGAGAAGTGAAGTTACGCCAAATGATTTTGAAATGGCCCGAAACTTCTTGTGTACTCCTCTTTTGGCTGTCTTGAAGGATCTTGCAGTTTTTTGTTTAATTCTGACAAGATTTGATTTTTTGGAAGTAGCATTGCCTATTTATGGCAGGCTGTAGCTTCATGTAGTTCTCTTGAGTTTGGAGAAGCAAAGTGACACATTTTTTTGTGTCAACAGGCCCGGGTTTAGATCTCGGTCCGGGATCGCGACAGGACTAGTATCAGAGCAGGACTTGTCTCATGCACTTAAAAGAAACTAGAAAATCTTAGGGACGTGGCGAGGATCCGTGAGTTCGTTTGTTCATTTAGTTTGGACCTAGATGACCAACCAAACCATGTTTAAGTGTGTACTAACAATTTATTTTGCAGCATCATGCCTCCAAGAAAAGCACCAGCAAACCATACTTCAGTTAGTAATCAGAATGAGACAGACCCAGCTGAAACACCGACGGCTACTCAGTTCCAAGAACTCATGCAAGCTATGCTAAATCAACATAGGCAAGCCAATGAAAACCAAGGAAGGTTCTAAGAGCAAATGGCTAAGAAGGATGAGGAAATGGCCCAAGTGCAGAGACAACTATTAGAAGTCTTACACAATCGACCTCAGCAACAGCCTGCACAACCTTTGGGTCCTAGCATTGTGATCAACAATAGGGATCATGACCTTAACATTCTATTTGAGAGGTTCAAAAAGAGAGGACCCAAAGAGTTCTCGGGACAAGAAGACCCATTAGCTGCAGATGATTGGTTAACCAACACTGAGAAGATCTTCTATGTCTTTACATGTACAGGCAGGTAGAAAGTCCACCTTACAGCTTCACTATTTTATGGACTCGCTGACTCATGGTGGCAAATGGTCAAGGAACCGTATCTGACTATGGCTAATGATGAGGCATGGACATCCTTCAAGACACAATTCAAAGAGAATTATGTTCCTACCCAAGTCAAGAGACAGAAAGCTATAGAGTTCCAGCAGCTCAAGCAAGGGAGCATGACTGTTCTTGAATATGTGACAAAGTTTGAGAGACTAGCCAGATATGCTACCGAGCTGATTGATACAGAACAGAAAAAGATCACCAAGTTCTTGGAAGGGCTAAATCCCGTTATTAAAAGAGATGCTATAGGCGTAGTACCACCCATTACCTTTGCTGAAGCGGTTAAGCGGGCATACAAATTTAAAGACTTCAACAATCAAATCATATAGGACAGGAAGCAGCAACACCAGCATCAGAACCAGAAACAACAACAAAACAAGCGGTCAAGGCAAGACCAGAATCAAGCAAGGCAGTGTTGTGACCACTATGGTAAGAACCATCAAACTTAGGAATGCCGTAAGGCCACAGGTGCTTGTAATCAGAATGCTCGTCCCCCTCAAAATAGAAATGCCCAAGGCAGGTAGAATCAGGCACAAAACATGCCACACCAGCAGGGACGCATGTACCATCTCAACCGTATTGATGCGGAGACTGCAGGCGATGTGATAGAAGGTAAACTTTTTGTTTGTGGAGTAGAAGTACAGATTTTATTTGATCCTGGATCCACACACTCCTTTCTATCTTCTATGTTTGCAAAGATGATTGATGCACCACATTCAGAATTGGATTATATTTTGATTGTCACCACACCAGTAGGTAAACAAGTTGTTTGTAGAACATATCATCCTAGTTGTTCAGTGATATTAGGAGATGTTAATTTATCAGCCAACCTTATCATTCTGGACATGCATTAGTTTGACATTATCTTAGGCATGGATTGGTTAGAGACCTATCATGTTACCATGGATTGTTTTAGCAAAACCATAACCTTCAGATTGAGGACCACAGACAGATTTGATGATTCAGGGCAACATGAAGAAAACTCATACCAGTTATATTTCAGCTTTGAAAGGTAACAGGTTCGTGCAAAGTGGTTGTGAAGCATTTATAGCATTTATCGTGGAGGATAAACAGTCCCAAGGGGTGGAGGATATCCCCATTATGTGCGAATTTCTGGATGTTTTTCCTGAAGAAATCTCTGGATTACCACCAATTAGAGAATTTGAGTTTATTATTGAGCTCCTTCTAGGGACAGCACCGATTTCTATTACACTTTATAGGATGCCTCCAGCAGAGTTAGGTGAATTGAAACTTCAATTGCAAGAATTGTTGAGCAAAGGTTTTATTAGACCAAGTATTTCACCTTGGGGAGCACCAGTTTTATTTGTGGAAAAAATGTTGGGGATGTGCAACCAAAGTCCCACATCGGCTAGAATTGGGAAAGATCATGGGCATATAAGTTGGACTAAATACTCCATTGGTATGAGGCCTTTTGGGTAGAACCCAAGAACAAATCCATGAGGGCTTAGGCCCAAAGTGGACAATATCATATCAATGTGGAGTTTGTGGTGGTCCACTATCACAACAATTGGTATCAGAGCCTTACCTCATCTCTTATCATGTTAGATCAGTAAACTTGATCTAATCTTTACATGAGATGCGAAGAGGATAGATCAAGGGCTATGTACGGATCAGTTTTGATGGTTTTGCTTGGATAATTAGTAAGTCCATGTTTGGATAGTCACATAAGGGTTTAACAATGATGGAATGATGGTAGGAACCCATTGGAAGTCTTCAGAAGAGTTCTGAAGATGGTTGGACACGAAATAGAAAAATCCAAATTGCAGATTTCCGTCAGGCAGGTCGACCGAGCCCTCTGGTAGGTCGATCGAAGACACTCAGGCCGGTCGACCGAACCCTCTAGTAGGTCGACCGAACAGACTAACATATGAGGTCGCAGTTTTTATTTTTGTTTCGGGGGCGCTGCCCCCTGGGCCCCCGCGAGCTGACCGGGCAGCTCGACCCCCGCTGGGGGACACCCCCGGACCCCCTCCGCGTAGGGGCATGAATCATAGTAGTGGCAATATTTGGCATCCTATCTTTCCATTATTGTTTGGTAACCCGGCTTTGTGAGTTGCTTTGCTAGTATGAGATACTTACATGCAGGTAATCATGTTCTCTCCATATGGCCCACAAGTCTTTTACTTTCTTTTATGGTTGAATGTTTATTTTTGGCAAGTTGTAAAGGGCATCATGGTTTCCTTGTTTTCCCAGTTTAGGGCAAGGCATGGTGAAATACCCTATGAGCCTTTTATTTCCATTAATAGATTATCATGTAAGTCTCATCGTAGAGACATAGGAATTTATGTAATTTTCTTAATTTGTAAATTCTGGCGATGTCCGAGACTAAGAAGGAAAGTGAAGTTTGACTCCTAATCAAAGAGTTTGAAGATTACCAAAATTGTTTTGGAGTTTCCCAAAGTGTTTGAGGAATTCCAAGTTTTTGGAAAGTCTAGAAGTCCAAGAAGTCTATTCCGCTTGGGCCATGTGGAGGAGAGGACTAGTTTCTAATTTTAGCGTTTTCTATTTATAGTTGAATGTTTTATTTAGAATGTTTCCAATTTGATCCAAACATAGCAAGTAATATTGGTCAAATCAAATTAATTTTTGGAAAGAGTTCTAATTAGTGTTGATGACCCATGAGATGGAAACATTGGTAACACTAATTTAAGAAACTGGACTTTCCTTGAAATAACTTGACTTGGAACCAATTATAGATCATATCATGAGATGATTTGATGATTCATATATTTATATACGTGGGCCCTAATACCTTAAAAGGAAATCCTCAATTCCAAAATATTAAGTGGGAGCGGGGCATTCAAATTGAGAAATCCCCATAGTTTTCCACCATAGGTTCATTGTAAGGAAAGTATTAGCCTCGCGCCACCAAGAGAGTGGCCGTTCCCTAAGGAGGGCTTTTATTTATCTGGTTACTAGATATGGATCTCCTAAGGATAGTATTGATGAGACGTGGTGGGGGTTCACTCCCCAAGGAGGAGCTGCCCATCGCGGTTGTCATGCAATATTAGTTGGTGGGTCACACTTAACTAAAATAATGATGTAGTATCCCCAAGGATTTGCCTTATGTATTTTAGAAACCAAAGATAATCGGGAGTCATACAATATTTGGTATGAGATACCTAGATGATAGTGAATGATTGGGGATCAAGGATAGTTAGTCTTAATCTTAATTTTGACGACTTTAATCCGCACCAATCTATGGGGCATTTGCACTCCCCAAGGAGGCATGCCCTAGCGGATTGGGATTTCGATGTATTCTAAATTCAGTGCTTATGAGGATTCCCACATGAATTTGGTAAACCCTAATGTCATTTATAATCTTTCATTGAATGTATGGTTATGTGCTTTAATTTATACAGCATGAATTCGAATACTTTCAATCCACTTGCGACCATCCTCAACCAGAACAAGTTGATGGGATCCAACTATGTAGACTGGAAAAGGAACCTGGATATTATCTTGACATCTTCAAGTTGCAAATATGTCCTTCTAATACCCTCCCTTCCTGAGCCTGAGCCTGATGCACCACAGATTGTGAAAAACTTTTACACCAAGTGGACCAAAGACAATGAGAAGGCCAGATGTTTTATTCAGGCATCCATGTCTACTGTTTTGCAAGAACAACATCAATCCTATAAGTCAGCATACGATATTATATCGAACTTAAAGGAGATGTTTTCAGACCAGGTCAGGCCTGCTAGGCAGGCTGCTGTAAAAGTGCTGATGGAGACAAAGATGGCTGAGGGAACCCCAGTACAAAAACATTTGTTACAAATGAAGTTGTCATTGAATGAGTTAGATATACTGGGGACTACGTTTGATACAGAAACGCAGATCCACATGATCATTCAATCACTACCAGACTCATTCATACATTTCGAGATCAATTATAATAAATTGGAAATGACCATAGCTGAACTGTCTCGCCAGCTGGTAGTGTTTGAGGAAATCATGAAGAAAAGACCAACTGCCCTCATGACAGAAAAGTCATCTGCTAAGTCTAAACCGAAAGGCAAAGACCGGGATAGCAGGAAGAAATCGGTCATCAAAGGTCCTAAGGTGGAGTATGGTTCCACTAGTGGTGTGGCCAAGGTCAAGGATAAGGGAGCAAAGGGAAAGTGTTTCCACTGTGATATGACAGGACATTGGAGGAGGAATTGTCCACGATTTCTATCAAAGGAAAAGACCTCAGGTATGATTGAGTCATTTGTTTCTGAAGATAGTTTTTCAACTAGTACTTCAGAATCTTGGTTTGTAGACTTTGGTGCAACTAATTATATCAGTAATATGTTGTAGGAGTTACAGGTAACCAGGAGGATTAATGACGGGGAAATCAGTATTAACCTGGGATCTGAAGCCAAGGCAGAAGCAGTGTCAGTAGGAATAGTAACTTAGTTATTTTCATATATTAAGTTGATTTTGTCAGATACATTATATGTACTGTTTTAAGATGGAATTTTAATTTCTAGTATGATGAATAAGAGTTATTCAGTTACTTTTGGTAATTAAATCGTCTTAAAGAGGAGCGGTACTCTTATATATTCTTACAAGGTAATCAATGGCTTTTATTTGTTAACTCTCACAATATGAGATGCATGACACTGATCAAAGAGGTAGTCACCTTCATCTAATCCAACAAACTTTGACACCCAAGAGGTTAGGTCATATAAACCTAAACAGGATTGATAGGCTAGTGAAAGATGGTATCTTGCCTTCATTGGTGGTAGAATCAATGCCTGTCTGCAAATCCTGTCTGGAAGGCAAAATGACCAATAAACCCTTAGTCATCTAAGGGCAGAAGAGCCAAAGATTTATTGGAGTTAGTGTTTACTGATGTGTATGGACCCATAATATTAGAGTGAGAGATTGATACGACTATTTCATCATTTTCACCGATAATTACTCGAGATATGAATACATATACCTTATGCACCCCAAGTTCGAGATTTTTTTGAATAGTTCAAAGAGTTTTCGAGCGGAAACGGAAAAGCAATTAGGTAAAAGTATAAATACTCTTCGATAAGATCGATAAGGCGAATATCTCTCCACTAATTTTATGGGATACTTATCAGATTTTGGGATTTGATTCCAGTAGTCTGCTCCTGGTTTGCCTCAACAAAACGGAGTAGTAGAAAGAAGGAACAAGACTCTTTTAGATATGATCAAGTCTATGCTTGAGTTTCTACGGATTACCTATATTTTGGGATATGGAAACTGAAATATATATACTAAACCTCATTCTATCTAAGTCTATACTTGAGACTCCCAGGGAGTTATGGACAGGGCGAAAGCCTAGTCTACAACGTTTTCAGGGTTGTCCGGCACACATGCTGAAGGATAAGACGGATTAGTTGGAATCGAAGTCAAAAGTATATATGTTTATATTCTATCCCAAAAGGAACTAGATGATTGGTTGCTCTATAATCCCAGAGAGTAGAAAGTGCTTGGCAGCACCAATGCGGTTTTCTGGAGGGAGATTATAAGATTAACTGGAAATCTTTAGAAATGGTTATCTTGGAGGAAATTCAAGAGAAATCAATTCCAAATCCAAGAATAACCAAACTTTGAGAAAATCCGCCCATATTTGACCCAGTAGTTACACCAGTGCCTTGTCGTAGTGGGAGTATTGTCAGGACCCTTGACAAGTTCTCGGTCTAGGGAAAGTCTTACAAGGCAATCCCGGTGTAACCGGAACAAGATCCCTATAACTATGATAAAGCAGTTAATGACATAGTTTTGGGACGTTGGTTAGATGCTATGAAAGCTGAGGTGGAGCCTTTGTACTCTAATCAGGTATGGATACTTGTGGGCTTGCCTGCCAATAGCAAACCTATTAGGTGAAAGTGAGTCTAAAAAAGAAAATGAGAGCCAGATGGAAGAGTTCCATCCTGATACTCTTATCCATTGCGGTTCATCTCGGTGACGAGATTTGGCAAATGGATGTCAAGACAACGTCTCACGACGACAATCTTGAGGAAGACATCTATATGATGCAACCAGATGGTTTTATAGCTGATAACCAAGTGCAAAGAGTTTTGCAGGCTGCATAAGTTCATTTATGGATTAAAGCAGGTATCCCGAAACAGGAACATCCATTTTGACAAGGAGATCAAGTCACTTGATTTTTATCAGAATCTGGATAAGTCATGTGTGTAAATGAAAAGTCAAGAACGCAGGGTAGTTTTTCTGGTATTATATGTCGACGACATCCCTCTCCCATGGAGTGACATAGGGATATCGTCAACAGTAAAAGTTTTTGTTGGCTAAGACTTTTGATAATAAAGGACTTTGGAAAAGCCAGGTACATCCTAGGAATCAATTTCCATTGAGACCGGAAAAATAGGATGATAGGCTTATCCCAAGATGTGTACATAGATAAGGTTCTGGTACGGTAAGCTATGCTTTGTACTAGACCGGATATCTGTCACGCAGTACGCCTAGTCAGCAGATATAAGTCTAGCCTAGGTTTTTATCATTAAGTGTTGTAAGATGTGTTCTAGAATACTTGAGAAGGACTAGAGATCACATGTTGAGTTATAGCAGTGATGAGTTGATTCCAGTCGGTTACATAGATACTGACTTCTAGTCATATCAGAATTCCAGAAAATCAACTTCTGGGTATGTGCTTATGTTGTAGCAACTTGAGAAGCAACTACAGAAACAGATTGGCTAAAAAGATTCCTTATGGAACTTGTGTGGTACTTTTGGCAGGACAGCAGCTCATAGTTTACTGTGATAACAACAGGGCAGTCACTAAGTCCAAATAACCCAAGAGCTAAAGAGCATGTACAGAGGAAGTTATACATGGTCAGATAGATTGTGTAGAGAGGTGATGTACGATCACCAAGATAGCCTCTGCAGACAATCTAGTAGATCCCTTTACTGAGCCTTTGACTACCAAAGTCTTTGAGCAAGATGTAAAGAGGATGTGCATGAGATGCAACTCTAACTGGCATTGAGCCCAAGTGGGAGATTGTTAGTTTTATGGACTCAATCCAGTTGATGATATAATAAATTGATTAAATTCTTTATTTATTCATATATTCATGCTTACTTTTCATAAGATGAATGGTGATTTATTATATACTTGCACATAACCAATACGAATGACATGATGGCTCATGAGATGAACCGGGGTCCACAAGTATATTAGATGTAACACATGTGTATGGATGAGATCTACATACGGGAGACATGTGTGACAAATCTTATACTTAAATATCTTCACAACCAGTGATGAGACTGGACATCTCATACTGACAAGGTTGCAGCATTTTGATCACTATAAGATACTGTGATTTGTCTCGATCATTAGAATGGAAGATTCTGGATCATAGTGCTGGTACATTGGATGTATTGAAGGACCATGAGAAGCACCTTATAAACACTGTCTTTACTTTAAGGTCTGCTCTCATAATTCCCTAGCAATAGGCTCTCAATCATGAGACATTAATGAACTCAAGTTTCTATCTATTCATTTGCTTTGAGTCACCAATGAGTGAGGCCAATTGTAGGTCAACACCTCGGTGATTTGGGTACATGGTAGTAGAGCTGTGGGAACATTCAATAGTCAAGATGGAATCTATCTCTAATATCCCCTTGTGCCAATTAATGGATTTATCATTGGTAAGTGCGCACCCATTCCGATTAAGAGTTAATTGGAAAGGTACCTATGATCATTATAATTAATTGGGGCTCAAGGATAATAAGATATGGATCTATTTTGGAAGACAGGTCCAATTGATCCATGGATATTGATAGAGGGGTCTACTTGTGGTAATGTGGAAGTTTAGGGTCTTCTATATAATATTCCTAAGACTGGAGTTCAATTGCATTTATATAGTGGAGTTATTTGCAATTAACTGTGGGCGTGGATTGCACATGAGATGTGGGGTCGCGTGTCTCAGTTGGAGCCGGCTTTCTAAGGAATCCCTAATGGTCCCCACGCTAGCCCAATTATTAGAAAGTGTCTAATTCTAGTTGAACTCTAAAAGGAAAGTTACTATTTCTATTTAAAGTGAGACTTCTAATAGTGGTAATAATAGACTTACTAATTTTAGTAGAAGTGAGACTTCTATTTTAATTAGAAAGGAATTAGAAAGATACTAATCATATTTGAAGTGAGACTTCTAATTATGATATGGTAAGTTACTAATTAATGGAAGTAAGACTTCTATTGTAATTAGTAAAGAGAAGGCAACTTGCAAAAGCTATAAATAAGAGGAGAAGAGGCCTTGGACGTCCATGCACTCTCCATACATTGAAATTCATGCCCAAGCCTCCCTAGTGCAAGTGTTGCACGAGTTCTTTCTCCTCTCCCTCTTCTAGTTCTCTTTCTAGTTCCTCCCTAGAGTTCCTAGTAGTTTTATCTTGGAGATCCCACCATCTTCCTGAGAAAAAGGAGAATCTGATACGGGTCATAGCGTGGAAGATCAAGAGGTCTTGGAGATCCCTATTTGATTAGTGAAAGCATTTCATCATCAAAGAAAGACGCAACTTCTCCATTAGAGCACAACCGAGCTCCAAAGGTATAATCTACTTCCTTGCATGTTGTAGATTTATTTGTAGCTTATATGTTGCTGGTTCTATCTTCTAGATAGATTGTATTTACTGATCATGATGGCTGAGATTGAGGACATAGATCTTGGATTGGGTTTTATAGCCTTCTGGATAGTTGATCCCTGCATCAAGTGGGTCAAAAGTTTTTGAAACCTATCCTAGAGGCCCACCCTATTTCCAACAAAAAAAGGATGGAAGCTTAAGAATGTGCATTGATTACAAAAGGTTGAACCATGTGACCGTCAAGAACAAGTATCCGTTGCCAAGGATAGACAAATTGTTTGATAAATTGCAAGGAGCAACTTATTTTTCCAAGATAGACTTGAGGTCAAAGTATCATCGGTTGAGAGTTAGAGAATCAGATGTGCCAAAAACAGCTTTCCGAACAAGATATGGGCATTATGAGTTCTTAGTGATGCCTTTTGGTTTGAAAAATGCACCCACAGTATTCATGGCTCTCATAAACAGTCTTTGCACAGTACTTGGATCACTCTACAGTGGTATTTATTGATGATGTTCTCGTGTATTCTAAGAGTAAGGAGGAGCATGAAGAACACTTGAGGACGTCATTACAGCTTTTGAGTGACAACCAGCTCTAAGCAAAACTAAGCAAATGTGAATTCTGGCTAGAGCAAGTTGCTTTTCTAGGCCACATCATCTCAAGAAAATGATTAGCAGTTGATCCAGCCAAGATTGAAGCATGTAAGACCCCGACCCGAGAGGCCTCAATTAGTGTTAATTAAGTTGTGTTTTAGCTTTAAGTGTATTTAGTGGATTTTGGTTAAGTTTGGGATTAGAATAGCTTTGGGGACTTTTGAGAGCCTTCTTAATTTGTGGGACCCTTTGGGGGTTCTTATTACGATTTTGCGTGAGATTGGGAATGTATTTGTGATTTCCTTAAACTCGTATTTTAATCCCGTTTAACTCTTCTTGTTTATCCCTACAACTTTCATGTTGACTCCGTCCCCGTTCGAAGCACCTAAACTTTGACTTTTCCCAATTTGAGGGCAAAATGGTCTTTACCCAAAATCTGGACACTATTTTTGATGTCACCAAAACCCGCAAAACATATACTTTTGGAAACTAAAAACTTCGTCGATCAACTTTATCTTCTTCGTCGAAATCATTTGAGGCCTCAAAATCCATGTTTTTAGCCCGACAAGTACTTTAAGTTATGGGACCCACTCCACTTTGGCTATATAAGGGGACCCTTTTCCCTCATTTCTCTCTTCTTGCCCTAATTACTATTGCTAAGGAAGAGAATCCCAACAGCCTCCATCTCCTCTTTGTTCTTCTTGTTCTCTTCCTCATCAATCACACAAAGCCTTGCTTAAATCAAGAGAGGAACTTCACGAATCTTCTTCATATTCTCAAGAGCCTTCTATTGACACCATTTTTGAAGAAAACCAAGCTTTTCAAGTTTTCCATTGAGCTAACCTTGCCTTTTTGAAGGACTTCCAAGTAAGCTCTCCTCCTAATCTCCTAGAGTTGTGTTTGTTTAGCCCTTGAGACCCTCCATTTTCATTATTGGAAGTTTTCTCTTCCTTTTGATTTGGTTTTGATAATTTAGGGTTTGTATTTGGGAGTTTTTGTATAGATTGGTGATTTTAGCTTGGAGAGGTGTTTAGAGCTTGGATTTGCTAGCTTTGGACCCAAGGCAAGTGGATGAGTAGATGTTTTGAAAATGTTAACATGTTTCATGAAAAATGTGATTTCCTATTACATGCTCAAATGACTTTACCTTGTCTTATTCATACTCATTTCTTATGTTTACATTGCTTTAAAAGTGCACAATGTTAAGTCTATTTCTCCTTTGCTCATATTTTGGAAATGTCATAGCTTGTTGGATTGAAATTTTGATCTAGATTGTGTTGGATTTCTTATTATTGAATGTGTATGGAAAGGAGGTGAATGGGGTGTTCAAATTGGAGGTTTTGATGTGGATTGAATGAAGTTTTGAGACCCTAAAAAATGTACAAAAAGGGTGCTCAGGATGTATAAGAATAAAGGAAGAAAGATAACATAAATCTGACTTGAAACTGAACTGGCCGTGCAGGGTCGGTCAGCTGTCGGTCATCTGTGGGCTGACTAAAATCCCCATTTTGATCAACCGATAGCCAACCGAAATCTGTCGGTCCCTTTTCCAGAAACCAGCTTTTTGTCAGAAATTATGTGGGTTACCTGTCGGCTAACCGAAGTACCACTTCGGCTAACCAACAACCAACCGAAATCAGTTTGGGTCCAATTCCAGAGTGTTGTATATCTTCTGATGTGAATGGAATAGATGGCCAGTTGTCGATCAGCTGTCGGCTAGCCGACATAACCAGTTCGGCTAACCGACAGGTGACCGAGAAGCTGACCGAAACTACAAATTTTAATGGATTCTTTTGAAGAACTTTGTGGAACTATATTGAAGAAGAAACCCTATCATCATGATCTCGTTAAGGTCGTTTAGACTTGTCAATCTAAATAAGGACCCGATATGTTTTCAATTCTCAAATAGTACCAAATGTATATCAAATCTAACATACGGGGCCCTATTTACATTGATTTAAATCTTGGACCTTCAACACTTGGCCCGAAGAATTTTGGAATTCACTCATGCTATATCTTGACCCAAATTTCATTTGTACACTTTAAATCTCATGTTTTATGACTAGACTTGCTCCGAAAGTATTGAAATTTATGTTTTAGCATATTGCTACGCCGTATATGCCCGTCCCGATACTAATGTGCTTTTGTGCCTATGGGCACTCCATCCCGTTTATTTATGCATTTGATTTGACTTCTCGCATGTGTCCTATGAGTCGGCACCACTAAGCTTGGATGACCTTATCGGTTTGATCCACCGATTTGGAGATCCCCCTCCCGTCCCGCCAGTGCAGCCTGGATCCCGTTCCCGTCCCGATACTCGGTTCGCTACCGTGGTCCCGTATAGTATATATGTATTATTGTATTTTATCGTTGACTCTCCTCACCTTGTGTGACTGAGGTCAACGTCCCGATGTGCCCTCATCACTTTAGTTAGAGAGGATTTAGCTTTGTGCGCTTGCCATCTTGCTTGTTCCTGAATCATTGATTGGTACATTTACATGTTTTATTGCATATGTATCTTTTAAAGGATGTATCTTCTTTTATGAAATTCATTGTTTATACAGGTCTTCAATATACTTCCAAAGGTATCATTGTTTTAAATTATTGTCATATCTTTTCACCCACCTGCCAGACTATTGTGTCTAATCCATTATTTTGGTACTTAGGTCCATAACTCATTGCCTTTGAGGAGGAGCCTGGGGAGGCGGTTGATGAACCGCAGCGCGTAAATGAGTGGCAAGCTAACGATGTTATGTAGACATTCGGTCAAGCTTAGAGATTCAACACCTTTTTGGGAACTTTTGTTTAATATCTTTTTGGGGCATTCTTTTGAGATGTATTGGCCTTTGTTGGCCATTATTTTTGGGGCAATCTAACTAACTGATCTTTTGTATAAACTTTAATATTTACCTTTGGGAAATGCTATCACGATTATTGCTCACTTTGATACTATGTCATTATGTTTAACGAAAATAGTCTTGTTTATGGAATGGTATGAATATGATTTACTACACACTTCCGCATCTTGAAAATGTATGTGTTTTTGTGAGATGATATGTATGGATAATCCTCACCGTGAAACCCTGTGGGGAAATCACATGCACGGATAAAATGTCTTTTTTATTTTCATGTACGGATTTGCCAACCAAAGAGATGCACGTGGTGCGACATCATTAGTCGCACATGATCGATCTCGGATCTGGTTCGGGGTCGTGACAAGGCAGTTGTCAAGTGGAAGAGACCTAGTAGTGTGACTGAAATTAGAAGTTTCTTGGGGTTAGGAGGCTACTATCGAAGATTTGTCCAAGGATTTTCGTCCATTGCAGCACCATTGACAAAGTTGACTCGAAAGAGTATTCCATTTGTTTGGACCAATCAGTGTAAAGCCAATTTCCAAGAGTTGAAAATAAGAATAACCAGAGCTCCAATCCTCACATTTCCGTCGGGCAGCGACAAATTTGTTATTTTTTCGGATGCATCGAATGTGGGATTAGGCTGTGTATTGATGCAAGATGGCAAAGTGATCGCGTATGGCTCAAGACATTTGAAAGACCATGAGAAGAAATACGCAACTCATGACTTGGAGTTGGCAGTAGTTGCATTTGCTTTGAAGATGTGGAGACACTATCTTTACGGGGAGAAATTCGAAGTTCATTCAGACCACCAAAGTCTGCAATACTTCTTATCACAAAAGGAATTGAATATGAGATAGAGACGGTGGATGGAATATATCAAAGATTATGACTTCTCGATAGAGTATCACCAGGGCAAGGTAAATGTTGTAGCTTATGCATTGAGCAAAAAATCAGCGGTTATGGCTAGCTTAAGGAAGTCAGTATTTTCCAACAGTTTGAAGAACTTGGAGTGGAACTGCAACCTTTGAGGAAGGGTGTAATGTTAGCGAATATGACCATGTCTGATCCTACTTTTATTCAGAAGATCAAAGACAGTCAGCTACAATACTCAAACTTGGCCAAGATTGTGGAGCTTATTACAGAGCATCCAGATTTCAAAATTTCAGATGGAATATTGTACTTTCATGACCGATTACGTGTGCCTAATGTGGATGATTTGAAGAATAAGATAATGATTGAAGCTCACAGCATAAAGTACTCCATGCATCCGGGTAGTACGAAGATGTACCACAACTTGAAGAATGGATTCTGGTGGAACAACATGAGGCGAGAGATAGCAGCTTTTGTGTCACCATGCTTGACTTGCCAACTGATTAAAGCATAACTTCAAGAGCCTCTAGGTTTGCTACAACCTTTAGAGATTCTGGAGTGGAAATGGGAACACATCACTATGGATTTTGTCTCCGATTTGCCAAATACCAAGAGAGGAAATAATGCCATATGGGTTATTGTAGATTGTCTTATGAAGTCTGCTCACTTCATCCCGATGAAGACAGGGAATATGATGAATATGGCACCGCTTACAAATTTATTCATCAATGAGATCGTCAGTAAGAATGGTCAACCTATCTTCATCACTTCAGATAGAGATATCAGATTTGTTTCGAGATTTTGGAGATATCTTCTTGAGTCCATGGGTACTAAACTCCAATTCAGCACAGCGTATCATCCACAGACAGATGGTCAGTCAGAATGGACGATACAGACTCTTGAGGACATGTTACATGCTTGTGTGTTAGACTTCAAGGTCCAATGGGATGAGTACCTACAACTCTATGAGTTTGCGTACAACAATAGCTACCATTCTAGCATTGGAATGACACCTTTTGAGGCACTCTATGGCATAAGATGCAAAACTCCGGTTTGTTGGGAAGAAGTCGGTGTACGTAGTTTTCATGGACCGACAATAGTTAGAGAGACTAGTGACAAGATCAAGCAAATCCAAGAAAGCTTAAAGGTCTCCCAAAGTAGACAGAAGAGCTATGCTGACACTCGTCGAAGAGATTTACAATTTCAAGTTGGTGACAAAGTGTTTTTGAAGGTCTCACCGGTTAGAGGAACTTTGAGGTTCGGACAGAAAGGAAAATTGTCAAGGAGGTTTATTGGTCCGTATGAGATTTTGAGCAGGATTAGAGACGTTGCTTATAGACTTGCGTTACCGCCGGAACTTTCCTGGGTGCACAACGTATTTCACGTTTCCATGCTTAATATGTTCATAGTCATTCTCATATAATTCCACACGAGCCTTTAGAGATTCGAGAAGATGCTTCGTATGTGGAAAAGCCAATCAGAATCATCAACACTAAGGAGCATGAATTGAAAAAATCGGACTATTCATGGGGTCAAGGTGCTTTGGGAAAATCACGAGCCAGAAGAAGCCACATGGGAATTGAGAGACCAAGTTCAGACGAAATATCCACACTTGTTACCAAACCAACTCAGTTAGTGTTAGCCAAGTGTTTAGTCTTAAGTGGGTTTAGTGATCGTTTGGTTAGAATATGATTGGTTTTAGTCTTGGATGTAGCTTTGGGAATTTTGAGAACATTTAGTTTTAGTCAGACACGCTCAGGGAGGCCCTGAGTGCACTTGTAAGAATGGGAGGTTCATCCTAGTTTTTGTGATTTTGATTTCATTTGAATGGTTTTATTTTATTCTACAACTTTCGTTTTCAGCCTGTTTGTGTTTGAAGCCCAGAAACCCAAGTTTTGGCCCCAAAAGGGTAAAATTGACTTTTCACACTAAATCTGGACACAAATTTCGAAATCTCAAAACCATGTCAAATTTATACTTTTCGGAAACTAAATTTTTCGAGGATCATTTTATCCTTCTTCGTCGATCTCGTTCGGGACCCACAAGACCATGTTCTAGCCAATGCAAATTTCAGACCTGTTGTGGGCCCACTTCCAAGTCACTTAAACTATCTTCTTCCCTCCCATCCGTTTCATTCTTCTTTCCTGGAAAATTTTTGCAACTGAGCTGTGAAGAGGAAGCTCTTCTTCTCCACCTTTCCCACCTTGCATGCCATAGCTAGGAAGCTCCAAATGAAGATCTGAGACCATCTTTCTCTTCCTATCTTTCCAAGCTTCAGCTGGGTGCCATTTGTGCAAGAAACCTACATATATTTTCTTCTTCCTTCTAGCCATTTTCTTCTTGTTTGCATAGCTCCAGGTGAGAGCTTCATTTCAGGCTTTTAATAGGGGTCTTTTGAGCTACTAAAGAGGGTTTTTTTTTTTTTTTTTGCATGCATGCATGCAAGTCCATTTTCGAAGTGGGTTCTTGTTTTCCTAAATTTTTGGGTTTTTGAATGAGTTTTTCTTGGGGTTTTTGTAGCTCCTTGGCTCAGCTTTTGGGTAGGATCCTTGAGGAGAGACTTATTTGGCTTATTGAGCAAAGAGGGAAGTAATCTTTATGGGTTTTTGCATGCTGTGTGTTATTAATTGCTTTCCATTCTCTAATTGCATGGTTTCAAATATTTGATTCATAATCTAAGTCATACTTAGATCTCCTTTAATGTTAATTTCAGCCTCTCTATATTCATTAACGTTAATGTTTTTCCAAATCTCTGGAATTCTGTTTTAGTTTGACAATGTTAAGTTACATTCAGCACTTGGGTTGTTTGATGAATGGAATGGTTCAAATTACGAAATGCATGGTTTATAAATGTTAATCTTGATCCCTTGGAGAGCATGGTGGCTCAGGGAATGAAGGTTGATTTTAGAAATGAGAAGAAGAGGAGATGAGAAGTGAAGATTCTGATTGAAATGCACTACCCGTACAGGTCGGTCAACCATCGGTTAGCTGTCGGCTAGCCAAAATGCCCATCTCGGCTAACCAAGATCCAACTGAAAGCTGTCGGTTCCTTTTCCAGAAGCGTGCATCCTGTCAGGGACTTGTCGGTCAACTGACGACTAACCGAACTACACACTTCGGTCAGTCGACAGCCAACCGAGTTCAATTTTGACTCCTTTTCCCAAGAGCTGAAGTTTCTGATCTGGGTCCAGGCGGTCAGCCGTCGGTCATCTGGCGGCTAGCCGACATACTCCACTTCGGCTAGCCGACAGGTGACCGAGAGCTAACTGAATTTACAAGATAAACCATTTTTTAAAGGAATTCTATAGAAATGAAAATCAGACTAAGCTAAGGACTTTTAACTTGACTTTGTGCATTTGAAATCTAAAATGCCCTTTTAACTTCGGAGGCACCAATCCGTTTTATTTTCCCGGCATCTGGGTTTAAGTTACACAAAGGTCAATGAATGGTCTTAGCATATGCTTGATGGACTTCATTTTCGAACTTCAGTTTTGATACAAGAAATATCATCGTGTACTCATTTTGAATTTAAGTATAAGTTTGTTTGAAGATTTATTTTTAGAATAAAAAAGGGGATCACTTCTTAAGCTTGTTATGCATATATCTTATGCTATTTTGCTAGCCGTGCTTTGTTTCGTTTTGACAAGTGATTTCTCCTTAATTTTCGATAAGTTTGATAAGTATACCGTCGTGTTTGTGCATTCATGGATTCAAGTGAACACCACTGAGCTTGGACTGCCCCTCCAGTCTGATCCATTAGTTCGGGGGTCCTTAAACATAAGGACTATCTGTAGATTACTCGTGTATTTTATACACATCTTTGCTTGTCCCGGTTCCGCGGCCGGCCTCCCCTCCCAGCTTGTGTGGCACGGGCTCTTGCTTTGTCTTGTTTAGCTTTCTTGTCTTTGCTTACTCTTATCATCATGTATGATGGAGAAAGGATAAGCTTATTTACTATTCATGATATTATAAGTACTCATGTTAGTTTGTATATTTGAAAAGAATATCTAGTCTTGAAATTTTTGAATTCAATAAATCATTTTAGTACTATTATTTCAAGACTATAATTGTTCCATGCTCATGCCTAAATTGATTACCTCCCAAACTGTCGTGTTTGATAATTGTTATTTTGGTGCCCAGGTGCAGGAGACGCTGCCTTTGAGGAGGAGCGTCAGGAGGAGGCTATTTAGCCACCCCCAGCTCGCGAGTGGCAGCCCGACGATGTCAACTAGACGTCGAGCGGGTTTATGAGATCGCTCATTTTCCTTTGGGACTTTAAATATGAACTTTTGGATATGTATTGGCCTTTGTTGGCCTCTTATGGGTTGTAACTTGATTTAATATACTTTGTCTAACTTTCAAACTTGAATCATGATGGGAATGCTATGATATATTTCCTTCTTCTGATATTAAGTCTTGATGTTTATTTTACTTATGCATCTTGCTTGAAAATGATTAAGTTATGTTTGACACGTTTTGCTACACGCTTCCGCATACTTGATCGTGTGAGATAAATTCTCGTGTCTTGGGATCCTCACCGCGGGAACCTGTGGTAAACACACGTTACGGGCCCGGGTCTAAATCTCGGTCCGGGGTCGTGACAATAAGAAGTCCAAATTAATTGTCCAACTTTAAATAATGATCTTTAGTGCTAACGTTTTTATGAGGATGATCTGTCTCCATTGTGATGGACCGCGCTTCTGCTCGGTGCTACCGAGGTCAGCGGACGTGGGAGTCCGTTTGATCCGACCTTTTCGCGCCCGGGGGGCAGAGGCGTGCATTAATATTTTTTTGTGCGGGTGTGCCAGATGTTCTATTTTACTTGGAATTGCAATTGGTGATCCGGAGATCGACCTTCGCAAGTAAAAAGAAAATCAACTTCTTTCAAGTTTTCCATTGCACATATATTTAAGAAAAGAGACATTTTCTTGATTTGCCGTGAAAGGCGATTTTTTGGCATTTATAGTCGATTTTGGCGTTTATAGCCGATTTTTGATGTTTATAGCCGATTTTGGCCTTTATAGCCGATTTACAATTCTTATCAATAATGAAAGACAAGAGTTGTGATTTTTGTCTCTTTTGAAAAATACAAAATACAATGAAAAGCAAGAAAAGGAGGATCTAACTTCTCAGGAGATTGTGGGGGACTCATTCACATTGACGGTCGCAAGCCATGTGTGGACTTCGCCATCATCCATGCAGATGAGAACATGGGATGCTCTTGATTCGCTTGGCTTGGCTATAACCTCATATTTTTAGAAGACAGAGACCAAGAAGAGGTCCTATGTCTAATAAAAAGCTAAGTAGACAGGCTGAAAAGCCTCATCTAAGCCATTAGAGGCAGAAGGAGAAGACAAGGACCTTGGGGGGGGGGGGTACCCCCCAAGGGACTTTTGTCACCTTGTAGTGGTGGCCGGTGCAGAACTTTCACAGAGTTTTCTCTCTTTCTTTCTCTGGATTTTATGTGCCTTTTTCTGATCTGGGATCTCTGTTCGTGGATGAAGTTGTTCTCTTTCCCGATCAAGTTGTTCTTTTTTTCACTTTTGAGTTCTTTGGAATACTCTCCTATTTATAGGCCTTTGGTAGCCATTTAGGAGAGTTTATGGGCTTTAGAGCCACATAATGGTGATGGACCGGCGCATTCTGCTCGCTCGGTTCTACCGAGGTCGGCAGACGTGGGAGTCCGTTTGGGTCCGACCCTTTCGTAACCGGAGGGGGGCAGAGGCGTGCATCAACATTTCTTTTGTGTGGGTGTGTCAGATTTTCTATTTTACTTGGAATTGCAAGTGGTGATCCGGAGATCAACCTTCGCAAGTAAAAAGGAAATCAACTTCTTTCAAGTTTTCCATTGCACATATATTTAAGAAAAAAAGACATTTTCTTGATTTGCCATGAAAGGCGATTTTTTTGGCATTTATAGCCGATTTTGGCGTTTATAGCCATTTTACAATTCTTATCAATAATGAAAGACAAGAGTTGTGATTTTTGTCTCTTTTCAAAAAATACAAACTACAATGAAAAGCAAGAAAAGGAGGATCTAATTTCTCAGGAGATTGTGGGGGACCCGTTCAGATTGACGGTCGCAAGCCATATGTGGACTTCGCCATCATTCATGCAGATGAGAACGGAGGATACTATTATTTGCTTGGCTTGGCTATAACCTCAGGTTTTTAGAGGACAAAGACCAAAAGGAGGTCCTATGTCTAATAAAAAACTAAGTAGAAGGGCTGAAAAGCCATGTCTAAGCCATTGGAGGCAAAAGGAGAAGGCAAGGACCTTGGGGGGGGGCGTACCCCCAAGGGACTTTTGTTACCTTGTAGCGATGGTCGGTGTAGAACTTCCACAGAGTTTTCTCTCTTTCTTTCTCTGGATTTCTGATGCCTTTTTCTGTCTGAGTTTCCAGATTTTTTGCAGTCTGTTGTGTGTTTTCTGTGTTGTCCCTTTCTTCTTGGAATGCTCTCCTATTTATAGGCTTTTTGGTAGCCATTTAGGAGGGTTTATGGGCTTTTATTGTTATTAAGCCGCATGATGGGAGGAGTTACAGGATTTAATTCCTTTATTTTGTAACTCCTTTTTCTTGGCTACTGATTGGCCGGAGGAGATTGAGGGCATTTAATCGCCTTTAATCACCATGATGGGAGGAGTTTCATGGGTTAAATGCCATGAATCTCTCGACTTGTAACTCCCAGATGCTTGCTTTTGATTGGGCCGTCCAAAGAAATGGATTAATGACTGTAATAAAGCTAGTCAATTAATCACATTAAGTGGTCGCCGAGCAGTTGAAGAGTCGCGGGCCGTGCTACGTCTTTTGAGATTCTTCTGGTGATGATCAATGATGGATATTCATGCAGATCGGCATCAGATGACCATGTAACTTCAGGTATTGGTTGCCAACAGTGGGTCGGTGCCATCTGTCCTGTCGATTTCTCGATCGGTCAGGTAGAAAGCACACTTTTTTTGGTTTACCGGTTTGCGATCAATGTTGATTTCGATACTCTTAATGATTGACCCGTGTTTTTGATGGATGTTAGAGGATTTGGTGTCTCAAAAGTACGAATTTTGGAAAATTAGAGGAGTCGGAAGCTTCGAATTGCGAAGAAATGGCGGAAAACGGAGTTTCTGGGGCCCTCCCGTCGATCTCGGGCTCCTGGGGGGTTTTCCCCCCTTTTGTCCCGTTTTGTGTCCGTTTTTACTGTTTTTTTATTCTTTTTTCTTCTGTATTTTTCCTTGACATTTTTGATCATTTATTGGCCTGATTTCCCTGTAGAAAACCTGATGAGAATCCTTGCATTTTGTTTTGCAAAGTTTCTAATTTTCTGAGAAAGCCGAAGACTTTGTCGCGCAGAGCAGCTGATTTTCCATCAGAAGCTGAAACTAGGTCAAACGATGTCGGAATGACCTGAAATTTTGTGTGAAGCCTCCTGAGCAATAAATAAGACCAACCATAGGATTTTTTCTTTGAGTTTTGAAGCCGTTTGGGGTCCTATCACCAGTAGACTTGCTTTTGTCGCGATGAAGATGTCGCAGCTTGATGTGCTGTCAACCGATGTCTGATTGACTTGAAATTTGACGGAGAACCTATTGGAGTAATTTTAAGACAATCCATAGGTTCTGTCTCGGAAACCATGGTCCCGGGAGCTTCACTGCCGAGAGGCCTGATTTGGATTCCGAGCGTCAAAGTCTGGTCAAATGTTGTCGAAATGACCTGAAATTTAACGTGTAGCCTTTTGTAAGCATTTTGAAGCCGTCCATGTGCTCTATCTGATGAGTGATGGCCTCAGTGGTTCTTACCGCCGAGAGGCTTAATTTAGCTGTTTGAGGGTTGATGTAGGGTCAAACGTTGTCGGTTTGACTCGGAACTTGATGTGGAGCCTTTTGGATTATTTTGAAACCATCCATCGGCTCTGATCGAAGATTTGGTGTCTTCAATGCTTTCACCGCCGGGAGCTCCTTTTCACCTGCCGGAGAAGCAAAGTTAGGCCAAATGATTTTGAAATGGCCCGAAACTTCTTGTGTACTCCTCTTTTGACTGTCTTGAAGGATCTTGCAGTTTTTGTTTGATTCTGACAAGATTTGATTTTTTAGAAGTAGCATTGCCTATTTATGGCAGGTTGCGACTTCATGTAGCCTTTGGATCTTGAAGAGGCAAAGTGGCATTTTTGGTGTCAACAAATGCCCCTCCAGGTGCAGCGACGAGTTGCTTAACTTTTGTAGTCGATGTGCCTCGAAGAGATTTGTGAAGGGGAGCTTGTGACTTGACCAAGAGTCTTTGAGCAGTCTTTCTTTTTGGTATTTGTAGCCTTTTGAGCTTCTAGGAGAATTTTATGGTAGTGAAAGGGATCACATACCATCTCGAGGCAAAGTTTTGAAGATGACATCAGGGATGTGGATTTGGGTTTTGACCTTGTGACCTAACAGGCTGTATGTGGTAGGTTAGGGGGTCGGGTTTGGTTTTGACCGTGTGACCCAACAAACTGTATGTGGAATGTTGGGGGATCAATTTTGGTTTTGATCTTGTAACCTAACAGGCTGTATGTGGCAAGTTAGGGGATCAGGTTTTGGTTTTTGGTTTTGGTCTTGTGACCTAACAAGCTGTATGTGGCAAGTTAGGGGACCAGGATTTGGTTTGGATTTTTGCAGAAAATCAATTTCAAGATTTTGGCTCAATTTGGTAGATGAGGCTAGATGGTTTGATTTTTGGAAGCTCATGGGGCTTGGAATTCTCTTTTGTATGGTCGAATCAACTCAAAAGAGGCATGGAACCATTTTTGTATGCTCTTGGTAAGAGGGATTTCTCTTTGACTAAAAGCCCAATTTTTTTTTATGTGCCTAGGTGGTCAAACCTCGCTTATATGGGCTAACCCATGGGACCTTAAGCTTTTGAAATGGCTTAGATCTCATATTAGGCCATTTTTATAAAGAATATCTAAAAATATCCCGTTTGGATAGAGAATATCTAAGAATATCTTTACTTGGAGAGAATCTCTCTTGTTCTCTTTATTTTGGGAGAGAATATCTCAAGATATCTTCCTTTGGGAAAGAATCTTTTATTGATCCTATCTTTCGGGAGAAAATCTCTCATTGATTTCTTTTTGGGAGAGAATCCCTCAAGATATCTTTCTTTTGGGAAAGAATCTTTCTAATTTCTTTCTTTTGGTAAGGTTACTAATTAGTAACACTTACCTCTTTCTTCTTTCCTTCTTTGGTTTGCTCTCTTCTATAAAAGCAAGGAGGAGGTTGGATCTCTTGCTCTTATTGCTTTCTTTTGCAACAATCCCAAGAGGGCTTCAAGACCAAGAGTTATTCTTCTTCAAGATCTTCAAGACTTTTCTTCTTCTTCTCCATCAATGGCTTCAAGTAAGTTCCCTTTTTCAAGAAAACCCCATTGTAGGAAAAAGTTCTTTCTTTCTTTTCTTTTCTTTTCTTTTCACGTGTTTGCTCTTTTTTTTTACACGTTTTTTTTTTACGCTTTCTTCTCTTTTTTTGCATGTTTTTTTTTCTTTTGTGGGCCGTACGGATCTGGCCGTAAGGCCACGTAGCCTGTGGGCCAGCCCCTTTTTCTCTCTCTTTTTTTTTGTTTTCTTTCTCTCTTTTTTTTTTTCGAGAAAGTTTCTTTTCTTTTTTTTGTTCTTTTTCTTTCTCCTTTCTCCGTTTTTTTTTTTTGAGAAAGTTTTCTTTTCTTTTCTTTTTTTTGCTCATCATGATAATGCATTTTTTTTTGCAAACCAAGATGTTCATGCATGTATATTTTTTTGTAAATTGAATTGTAGCGTGATGTGATAGCATACCTGAAAGTTTTCGCAAATTTGGGAATTTGGAGCTCGCAGCGATGTTAAGCCCTTCCTGATTTTGCGGAGACTTTGAGGTTTCGAAAGTTTGGAGTTTCGGAGCTCGCAGCAATGTTGAGCCCATCTTCAAGCTTTCTATTTCTTTCGGGATAGTTCCTTTTCTTTGGAATTGCCCCGGCATCATGTCAAAATTTCGCCAGATTTTTTTTTTAGCGAGATTCTGTCATTTTGATGTTTGATCTTTTTCTTTTCTATCCTTTGTAGGTGGTTCTTCCAGAACGAACAAGGGTAAAGAGCTTGCTACAAGCATACCTCGTCGATCTGCTAGATCTTCTAATCCGGCCGTTCAGCAGGCCTTTGAGAAGGTTCAGTATGTTGAGAGAAATCTGAAAGAGTGCGACTCCCTCAATAGAGATGAGATGAGGCAGCAACTGATCGCTCTCAAGGGAGAGGAATTCTATAAGATTATGGTAAGCAGTCGTCCATGGGTGATGGAAGATCAGAGTGTTTTACCCAAGCCTACCTTCTTCTTTGGTGATGCCGTCCCTGATGACATGACATACCAGAGGAGATGCTTTCAGTTTTCTTTCACAGCAGATGGTGAGAAGAAGACTATTGCTACCCGGTCGACGTTTGATCGCACCGTCTCGATCATGAGCCATGCCCCCACGTGCTCTAAGAGGGAAGATCCTCCAAGCTGGGTGAGAAGGACAAATGTAATCAAAACCGGGGTTTTTGTTGGCGGTTCTCCTAGATATACAGAGAGGTCGCCTGTTGACATGGACCTGTTGATGCCATCCAGCGGCTACCAGGGTTCTGATTATCCGTCGGTCGATTTGAGACCGATGGGCCTTGGTATTTTCAGCGGCGATGGCAGCAATTGGATAAAGCCTTTTCGTCTTCGTGGCCGTTTCAATGCTGACTCCGAGTGGAAGTCGTGGACTGATCGCATCCTGCTGATTGGTGGTGCCGTTTTGAAGGAAGTCGGGATTTTTTATGCGGTCTGCACCTTTAGGGAGACCGTGATCTTTTCCGACGAGGCCTTCATGGCTATGTTGGAGTCATTCCTTCCACAAACCAATACTTTCGTTGTGACGAATGGTGAGATTGGTTTCTCTTTGAAGGAGCTGAGCGCCATTACCGGATTGCCCATCCTTGGCAAACTCTATGAGGAGTTTATGCCAATCGACAACGTCCTTGAGGAGCAATCTGAGGAGTTCAGGCTTCTGTACTTTCAGCTCGTCGCCTTCTATGGTTTTTTGAAGGAGAATGAGGGTTTGAAAGTTAGATTCAGCAGTTGGAAGAGTTCTAGCTCTTCTTTCCCCAACTTTTTTGATAGCAAGGAGTCTTCTGATAGTGCGACCCAGGAAGCCAGGGCTCAGGATCCAAGTTCGAAGAAGATCTTGGCTATGCAAGAAGATTTGAGAGATTTCTGTGCGAGTACAAACGCCATATGTCCTGACATTGCACTGCGGAGAGATCTCGCTGTTTACCTCACTTATTGGCTTGGTGAGGCTATTTTTGCTGGAGGAGATGGAACGCACATCAGGCCGCATTGAGTTTTTTCAGCTTGTCAGATGGCGTTTGGAGAGCAGCTTGCTTTGGTGCCAGCTCTTTACTCCTACCTGTGTACCGAACTGCAGGCTGCTGCTTTTTTTGTTCGGCTTGGGCTCCCTATGAATAGGGTATTTTCAGCCCACATCTTTTATTCGTGGTACGTGTACCACTGTCCTGGCTTCCACCGGCTGGGTGCCGCACAGGATGATGATCCTCTGATGATTCGGCTGGCTAAGGGCAAAGCCGTGTCCGAATCACTTTTGTTTGCCCGCATGAGGATCCGACGGTTCAGGGACGTCGAGATGGGGTAGTCTTCGGTGAAGCTTTCTCCGGAGTTGCGGAAGAAGGCTTTTGATTTTGGTGCCTCCCGAGACTCTACTAGGGCGGGGTCGGGAAGGCATTACTCCTTGACGAACGCAGAGAAGGAGTGGCTTTTCAGCATACGTGTCGGCACGATGGTGTACCGCAGACATCTTTTTGTCCACATCCAGCCGTATGTACCCTCTCATTTTGCTTTATAGTTGGGTTTTTCTCAAGGGGTTGTTGGAGCGCCTTCAAGCATGGTGAAGCACTTTGGAGGTTTACAGGATGGGAGAAATGCATGGGCTTTCTATAGTGCTGAAGACACTACAACAATGATCTCTTATCCTGTGTTGTTGACTTCCCGGACTGCCAGCTTTGCGAAGTGGTTTGTGGAGAGCTTTTCGGCATATCGGGGGCTTTCCAAGAAGGAGCTTGATGTGAAGCTGGCATCTGGAAAGGGCCTTGGAAAGTCAGATGGCGTCCGGCGAGAGGAAGTTTGGGCCTTCCTTTCTGGAGAGAAGCACAAGATAGGCTTTCTCGGCTACCAGGGCGTTGTTGGTTCTGAAGCTGTTCGAGAAATACCTGATGAGGCTTTAGAGCAGCTAGAACAGGAGGAAGCCGAACTTGGTGCTTGGATGCAAGCGGCGCAAAGGCAAGCTTCCGTGGAGTCTACTGGCAAGAGTAGACCATCCAGTGAGGAGTCAAGTGGGAAACCTGACTCTGGCAGCGGGGCAGGTTCCTCTACTAAGCGAGCCCGCAGGAGTAAGAGGAGGAGGAGTCATCATCGCAGCAAGGGGCAGCATGAGGACTCTCCTAATTTGGAAGTACCTCTTACTATCAATGAGGAGGCGCCAGCGGATGCTGACGAGCCTCCAGAGAAGAGAAGCCGAGAAGAAGAGACCGTCGGTGAAGGTATGATTCTTCCTTTTTCTCTTTCCATTTCTTTTCATGGGATTTTTCCATGTCTTGATTTGTTTTCTCTCTCTACTGCTCCTCTTCTTTTTTTTTTCTTTTTTTTATCAGAGGAAGATTTGGCGATGCCTGAGGTTCCAACTGATGAGGTGGTGACAGACCCTGTTGGGGCACCTGAAGAAGAACCGAGGGACTCTGGAGTGAATCCAGAATCTCCAATTGGTATGACCTTTTTTTTCTTTTTTTTTTTGTGTCTGTGACTTGGTTTTGCTAACATTTTTCTTGTCAACTGACATGCCACAGGATTCTGATGACTTTGAACCATCGATGGACACAAATGTTGATGATGCTTCCGATGAGTTCATGGTGGAAGAGAGTGTTCCGCCAGTCGTCGAAGAAGGTATTTCGTAGTAATAACCCTGATAATGATTTTCAAACAGGATCATATTCATATTTTTTTGTGTTTCTTTGGCAGGTTTTGAGGTGACAGAGGAGAGTCCGTCGCTTTCTTCAGAACCAGAACAAGAGATGCCAGAGGTCGATCCAGAGGTAGAGACTCCTGGGACCAGTTCTGACACTGTTGAGGAGATACCTCGTGCTGAGATTCCTTCCCGAGCAGCTCCAACTGGAAAGAGTTCTTTTGTTACTCTTCCAACGGGTGATGACATGAGCAGCCGACCAACGGAGTTGGGTGAATCTTCAGCTGGGCCATCTCTTCTTTTTGCGAAGAAGGTGGTGGTGCGGGTTCTGAGTTCTTGGATTGAGACTCTCCTTTCTGGGCACTTGGATGCCGGATTTGGCATGATCCAGCATGTGTAGGAGATTCTCAGTGATGCCAAAGAGGCTGGTCTGGATGTCACAGGTGCCAGGGCGATCGTTGATAGGATCATTGCACTGGGTGACAAGTGGTTTGAGACCATGGGTTTTGCTGATGACCAGTTCTTCAAGGAGATGTTCCTGGACCCTGCTGATAAGGCTGAGTCTGACCTGAATGAGGCTACACAAAGCAGGAAGCAGATAGTCCGAGAGAAGAACTTAGAAGAGGTAGCCATCATTGGGCTAACACATGACCCTAACATCCTTGATAGGGAGGTCCATGAGGCCAGGAAACGTCTTAAGCATTTAAAGGCACGAGTCGCTGCCAAGTGGGCTGCTATAACAGAGGCTCACGACAGGGAGAGTGCTCTGATTCGCCGGGTTGCAGATGCTGATCGAGTCCTTGAAAGGAAGTTTCAAGAGGACAAACAATGGCAAACTGCTCGGGATAAGCTTCCCGGTGTGAAAGAAGGGTTACAGCCCACCCCAGCATCTCATGGCAAGTTCCTAAAGAAGCGTGCCCTGGAATCCCTGAAGACTGAGGCCAAAAGTTTGCTTGAGGAGCTGAACTCTTGGCTGGAGACCATTTTTGGCTGAGCTCCTGATTTTTGTAGCAGAAACTATCCTTCTCTCTTTTTTTTTGGTACCACATGTATTTTTTTTGTACTTTTTTTTGTAGTGCTTTTGAACACTTTCTCTTTTTTTTTGGTACCACTTGTATTTTTTTGGTACTTTTTTTTTTGTTTTCCCTACGCTCACTTAAATATTTTTGTGATGAAAGTAATTGCTAAATGGGATGCTTTTTTTTCCCTACGCTCACTTAAATCTTTTTGTGATAAAAGTAATTGCTAAATGGCATCTGATCAAAAGCTTGTCATTTTGTGAAAATCTTTTGTCAAATGATTGTTTTGGCATGAAAGCCAGATTTTTGTTTGTGGCATGGAAGCCTATTTTGTGGCATTGATAGCCGGTTTTGGTGGCATCTATAGCCGATTTTTTTGAAAGCCAATTTTTTTTTTTGTTTTGTGGCATTGATAGCCGGTTTTGTTTTGTGGCATTGATAGCCAGTTTGTTTTGGTGGCATCTATAGCCGTTTTGTGGCATTTATAGCCGGTTTGGTTTTCAAAAATGCAAGTATCGACTAAAAGTCGCCTCCCTGCTGAATGTTCTTGCAAGTATCGATGGAATATCACATCCTTGCTCATTCGATTGCGAGTATCGATGGAATGTCGCATCCTCGCGAATTTGGGTGCAAGTATCGATGGAATGTCGCATCCTTGCTTTTCAAAAATTTTGTTTTTGTGGGTACTGACTTGATGTCGTTTCCCCATGATTTTTTTTAAATTTGTGGTTTTCTCGAACCTTTGGGTTATGGATATCAACTGAAATGTTGCGTCTCCATAGTTTGTTAGGTTTTTTTCGAACCTTTGAAATTTGGGTTGTGGATATCAACCGAAATGTTGCATCTCCACGGTTTTGGATTTTACAAGTATTGACGAAATGTTGCTTCCCTGCGATTTTGGAAGTGTCAAACGTGGTTCGCATGCTTCCGATTTGTGCGAGTATCGACTAGACGTCGCTTCCCCGCGACTTTTTGAAAAACCATTTTTTTGTTTAAAGACACGAGGGTCATAAGTTTTGACCTAAAACCATTTAGGCGGTAAAAGGTAGGGTGGACTAGGGTGGAAATCCCTGAATCCGGATTTTGTTTCAAACCATGAATTTTGAGTTCAAGGGTTGGAAATTTTGGTAAAGTTAGGGAAAGGTTCCTAAACTTGGATTTTTGAACAATGAAACGATGAAAGTAAGCATTGTTTAAATTTCTAGAAATTTCAACATTTGACATGAAAATTCTAAAAAAGGTGGGTTTAGCGAGCGTGTACCTGGAAACCGGTTTTGGCCATACGGGCATTGCTCTTACCCAGTTGGGTAAGTCTTCAAGGGTAGTACCGCTTTAAGAACTTGCCGTTGATGGGCAGCATACATCTGTCACCTTCCATGTTTAGGAGTGCGTATGCGCCGTTGGAGAAAACCTTGTCAATGACATAGGGTCCCTCCCATTTTGGCTCAAATTTGCCTTTGGACTTGTGAGCGAAGACCATTGGTCTTTTTACCGCAAGAACCAAGTCACCCTTTTTGTAGGCGCGTTGCCTGACCTTTTTGTCGAAAGATCCTGCCATGCGTGCTTGGTAAAGTTCAATGCTTTGTCGAGCTTCGAGTCGTCTCTCATCGAGATTGTCCAGCTCATGGAGTCGCAATTTGACATTGCTTTCTTGAGTCATGTCATTTTGCAAGGATACCCTCAAGGAAGGAATTTGTACTTCCAAGGGCGACAGCTTCACATCCATAGACCAAGGAGAATGGTGTGCTATGGGTTGGTCCTCGAACGGTGGTTCGATAGGCCCACAAAGCTTCAGACAGTTTGTCGCTCCAGTCTCTTTTGTGACTAGAGACCATTTTTTGAGGATTTTGCAGTGTCTTGTTGAAAGCTTCTGCTAATCCGTTTGCTGCCGGTGTCAGACCCCGACCCAGGTTTGAATATTTAATCATGTTTTAATCGCGATTAGTGAATAAGTGGGGTTTAGTGGACGATTAGCTTATTTTATTAAGCTAGATTAGGTTGTTTGATTAGTCTTTGACTTAAGTGTGACACGGGCCGGGCGCCCGTGGATTTATGTGTGAGATTGTTGAATTTGTTCTTGATGCTTGTAAAATCCTCATTTATGTGTATTTTGATGTATTTCATCTAGATCGTCAACTTTCATGTTTTGGCCAACTTGATTTTTTGATCAGAAATCGCGTTTTTCGAGAAAAAGGGCAAAACAGACATTTCACACAAAACCTGTACCCAAATTTCGAAAATTCCAGAAATTGCCAAAAATATACTTTTTGGAAAGTAGAAATTACGCCGATCATTTTCGTCTTCTTCGTCGTTTTCGTTCGGGGCCCGCAAGTACCATTTTTAGGCTTGTGAAGTTCGGGGCCCACATTGGCTTGTCTCTTAAGAAGAGAGCTTTTCTCTCTTCCTCTTCATTCGATTCCAGCAATTTCCTTGGCTAGGGCTTTTTCTTCTTCCCCCTTCTCACTCTCTCTCATCTGGAACTCTCACTTGGTGAGGTTTGCTTAGAGGATTGATCTCCCCAATCTCTTCCTCCCTCTTCAAGCTTCCTAGGGATACCTTTCTTGAGGAATTTGAGCTAGGAGAAGCCCTCCATTCAAGCTTTTCTTCTTGTTAGGGTTCCTCAAGGTGAGCAATAGTTTTTCCCAACCCAAGATCTTTGCTTTCCTCTCCATTTGGAGCATTTTAATCCTATTTGCTAAGGTTTTCTTTGAGGTTTCACAAATGTTGATGTTTTAGGGTTTCTTGGGAAATTTTGGGGTTTTTGTAGATTTGGAGCTTGAAGCTCTAAGGAGTGGTTTAAGGGTGATTTTTGAGTTCATCTTGGCTTAAGGCAAGTATTTTCCAACATTAATATGATGTTCTTCCTCATTTGATTCTATTTCTTGATTTCTTCCTTTTATGTTAATCTTCTTTAGTCATGGTTTGCTTTGATTTAATGGTCCACCTTAATAGCTATCTTAATGTGTGTTATTGCTCTTCTTTGCATTGGAAATTTATTCTCACTTTGGTTTCTTGGAAAGTTTATCTCATTTGTTCAAATGGGTTCTCAAAGAAATGGAAAAGAAGTTGATTTCTTTAAAAAGTGTGGAGTTTATGTTAATCATGTGATTATGGATGATGGTTTGAGGATTTGTGGAAGTTGAGAAGAGGCCCAATAAGTTGTAGGAGTGTGTATGGAAGAAGGGAATGGAAGGGAATTGAAATGAGCAAGAAAGAAGGAGAAAAACAAGAGAAAAATGGAGATTCTGCACTCTCGGGCTGGACTGGGCAGGCCCAGTCCGCTCGAGCGACCCAGTGGGTCGCTCGAGCGGACCAGGTTCTGTCTGGGTCCGCTCGAGCGACCCACTGGGTCGCTCGAGCGAGCCCAGCCCAGTCTGGGCTCGGGTTTGGACTGTTTTCAGACAGATTTTGGGCCTGTTCTCAGGGCTCCATTGGGCCTGTTTAAGGCCTGTTCTTGGACCAGTTTGAGACCTATTGATGGGCTATTTCAAGACCTGGCATTGGACTGTCTTATGGCCTGAATCCTGGGCTGTTTTAAAGGACTGAATCGGGCCTGATTAGTGGACTGTTTGAGTGTTGGAAAAAGGGCAGTTGTGGGGCCTGATTAGGAAAGGATTTAACCTATACTTTTAAGGGCACATTCTATATAATTTCAAGCCCACTTCGGGCCTATGTCCAAGCTCATTCCAGCCCTAGACTCTCTCCTATAAGTGAAGCCCAATTCATCCTTTTCAAGCCTAGAATTCGTGGCAAGTTGGGTCTTGGACTATGACCAATACCACTTAGGAAACCCTTGCGTCTGAATGTGCACTTAATCCCTTGTGACTGTCAACGATCTTCAGTGGCACCAAATCGCTTTCTTTTAATGACAATAAAAGGGATTAAATGTATATCAAGACTACCTGCTTAGTCGACCGACCATCATACATTCTTTTGTATAAACGACTTTTGTTTTGGTTCTTTCTCCAATTCTTTCATGTTTTGAAAGGGGTAACCCCCGTATTTTAGGAATGATGATGCTACTCACTTGTTTTGCGTGGCTTCGCCTATATGCATTTGTTTGGAGTAGTTTTCTATCAATTTTGGAAATGTATCTTATAAATGGAATTGTATTTCTTCGAGGTTTCGGATTTTCACTAAAATGGCACCACTAGGCTTAGGTCACCTTGTCGGACTGATCATCCGGCTTGGGGTCTTTATTTTGTTTGCCAGCTGCAGTTTGGATTCCGTTTGTACCGACCATGGCAACGGTAATTACCCGTCCCCACGTTTAGTGGCCACGGTTCTGTTTGATAACGACTATGTCGTTCCGTCCCACGTTAGTGGCTTCGGTTTGTTTGCTCCGGTTACTTCGGTAACAGGAGAATATAGCTTTATGTGGGTCGCCATTGTTTTTATGCATTGATATTCATCTCATGGCATTTATTTATGTTACTCATCATGATCTTAGATTTGCAAACCATCGAGATGTTTATTCTATCTTTACTTCGACATTGATATTAACCGTGATTTCATCGTAGCTCTTTCTTATCACGCTTGTTTTACTTTCATTCTATTATTGTTGTAATTGCTTGCCAGACCGTCGCGTCTGACTCTCTTTTGTTTGGTGTCAGATGTCGAGCCCCTCGCGGTTGAGGCGCACTTCGAGGCGGAACCCATAGTTCCAGCGGAGGGCGAGTGGCAACCCGATGATGTCGTTTAGACGTCGGATGCCTTGGAGCTACGATCACATTTTGGGGATTTCATATTATACATTTTGGGTTTTTGTTATGGCCATTGTTGGCTTATATTCTTTGGGGGAAAAGTTTGTAATTAATGCTTAACTTTACTTTGTATCAACTCTAACTAACTTTGGCCCACAGTAAATGTTTCTCTTTTGATGCTAGTCTCGTGCGTTCTCAATTTATACATGTTTGTGAGACTTTTATGTTTTGCTACAAAGCTTCCGCGTAATTCATTGTATGAAAGTGATCCTTATACATCACTATTTGATCGGATTCCGTGAATCCTTACCGCGGAAAACCTGTGGGAAACTAGCGGGTGCGGGCGGAATTTTCCGGCCCGCCTCGCCGCGTCCCCGGATTAAGGCCTCGTTTAGCGGGACCCTCGGTCCGGGGGCGTGACAGGCTTGGTATCAGAGCGAGAAATATTTGAGGCAATTAAAATTGGATTAGAAACATAAGGACGTGGCAAGGATTCGTTAGCATTACCGTTAGTTTAGCATCGATTTGGGATTGGGAACGCTTGATTATTATATCTTATTGTACTAACAAGTTGTTTTGCAGCAATATGCCTCCGCGTCGACCTCCGGCAGGTGCGAACGCATCAGGTAGCAATCATGACAGCGAGATCGAAAACCCGGTAACGGGTCAACTCCAACAGCTCATGCAAATGTTAGTGGAACAACAGCAGCGAGCCAATGATAATCAAGCTCGATTTCAAGAACAAATGGCCAAGAAGGATGAGGAATTAACTCAAGTGCAAAGGCAACTGCTTGAAGTGTTGGGTAGAAGGCCAGAACCAGTAGCTAATGTGGAACCAGTGCAGCATAGGGACAGAGACCCTAATATCCTGTTTGAGAAGTTTAGAAAAAGGGGTCCTAAAGAGTTTACGGGTCAGGAGGAACCGTTGGCAGCGGATGATTGGTTGGCTCATACCGAGAACATCTTCGATATTTTTGTATGTACAGGCAGACAGCGGGTTCACTTGGCAGCATCTATGTTTACTGGGTTGGCAGACATTTGGTGGAAGACTGTCAAGGAAGGCTATCAGAATATTGCAGATGGGATTGCTTGGGCTACTTTCAAGCAGCAGTTCAGTGAGAAATATGTCCCAGCACATATTAAGAAGCAGAAGGCAGCAGAGTTCCAGTTGCTTAAACAAGAGGATATGACTGTTTTGGAATATCTCACGAAGTTTGAGAAGTTATCTCGCTATGCTCCAGAGTTGGTGGACACCGAGGAGAAAAAGATTACTAAGTTTATGGATGGGCTCAACCCCATTATTTTGAGAGATGCTTTGGGCGTGGTACCACCGACCACCTTTCAAGAGGCTATCAAGAGGGCCTACAGGTTTGAAGATATAAACAATCAGATTATCAAGGACAATCAGAGGAAGAGGCAGCAGTTTCAGAGTGGGCAGAAGTCTTACCAAGGTAAGAAACAAAAGAAACCTCAGAATGCTCCAACTCAAGGCGGGTGTGAGCATTGTGGCAAGAATCATTCTTCGCAGCAGTGTTATCGCCTTTCAGGGGCGTGTTTCAATTGTGGTAGCTCAGACCACCAAGTGAAGGATTGTCCAAACAATAGGAACCAGGGCAACAGGGCACCTCAGCAGCAGCCGCCTAGGCAAGCCCCTCAGCAGAATCAGCAAGTAGTTCAGAATCCACCAAGGCAGCAGCAGAATCAGCAGCCCCGTCAACAGCCTCAGAACCAGAATGCCCGTCAACAGCCTCAGAACCAGAATGCCCGTCCACAGCAGCAGAATAGGAATATGCAGCTTGCGAGACCAAATCAGAATCAGAATAGACCGCGTCAGCAAGGCCGTCTCAATCATATCAATCAAGTGGATGCAGAAGCGGCAGGTGATGTTGTGGAAGGTAAACTTCTAATTTGTGATGTTGAAGCTAAAGTGTTGTTTGACCCGGGATCTACCCATTCTTTCTTATCCCTTGTGTTTGCTAAGAAGATTAGTGTTCCTGTTAGGGAGTTAGAGTTTGTCTTGACTGTTACTACTCCGGTAGGGAAGCAAGTGGTGTGTAGTACTTTTTATCCGGGTTGTCCAGTGAAGATAGGAGAAGTCGTTTTCCCTGCAGATCTTATTACTTTAGTGATGCATGACTTCGATGTCATTCTAGGCATGGATTGGCTAGCGGGTCATCATGCCTCCATGGATTGTTATAGTAAGACCATTGTGTTTAGGTTGGATGGGTCGTCCTCCGGGGTGAAGTTTCAGGGAGAGAAAAGGATTTCCCCAGTTAGGTTTATTTCAGCTCTTTCGGCAGCTAAGTTGTTGAGGTCAGGTTGTGAGGGATTTATTGCTTTCGTTTCCAAGGACGAACAGTCCCTAGGGGTGGAGAATATCCCGATAGTGTGTGAGTTTCCCGATGTTTTTCCAGAAGAGATTCCAGGGTTACCACCCGTCAGAGAAGTTGAGTTCACAATAGAGTTGGTGCCAGGAACTGCTCCAATCTCCATTGCTCCTTATAGGATGGCTCCAGCGGAGTTAGGTGAATTGAAGTTGCAATTGCAAGAGTTACTAGATAAAGGCTTTGTTAGGCCAAGTGTTTCCCCATGGGGAGCTCCAGTGCTTTTTGTCAAGAAGAAAGATGGAAGTTTGAGGATGTGTATAGACTATAGGAAGTTGAATCAAGTGACCATCAAGAATAAGTACCCTTTGCCTAGGATAGACGAGTTGTTTGATCAGTTGCAAGGTGCGAAGTTTTTCTCGAAAATAGATTTGAGGTCCGGATACCATCAGTTGAGGGTTAGAGAATCAGACATCCCGAAGACAGCTTTTCGAACGAGATATGGGCACTATGAGTTTTTGGTGATGCCCTTTGGACTGACGAATGCACCAGCGGTATTCATGGCTCTCATGAACAAGATTTTTGCACCCCACTTAGATCAGTTCACCGTTGTTTCATTGATGATATCCTAGTGTATTCCAAGTCAAGAGAAGATCATGAGCAGCATTTGAGAACTTCTTTGCAGTTGTTAAGAGATAACCAGTTGTATGCGAAGCTTGGGAAGTGTGAGTTTTGGCTAGAGCAAGTCTCTTTTCTGGGTCACATTATTTCTGAAGAAGGGCTAGCAGTTGACCCATCAAAGATTGAGGCAGTTATCGATTGGGAGAGACCGAAAAATGTGACAGAGATTAGAAGCTTCCTGGGTTTGGCAGGTTACTATAGGAGATTTGTTCAAGGCTTTTCGTCTATCGCAGCACCGTTGACAAAGTTAACCCGGAAGAATGTGCCGTTTGTATGGTCAGAGAAATGTGAGGCTAGTTTTGAAGAGTTGAAGAAGAGGTTAACTTCAGCGCCTGTCCTCACTTTACCTTCGGGGAGTGGTGGTTTCGTCATCTATACGGATGCTTCAGGAGTAGGACTCGGTTGTGTGTTGATGCAAAATGGAAATGTGATTGCATATGGCTCGAGGCAATTGAAGGAACATGAAAAGAAGTATGCAACGCACGATTTGGAGTTAGCAGCCATAGTTTTCGCGTTGAAGATGTGGAGACACTACTTGTACGGAGAGAAATTTGAAGTGCATTCGGATCACCGTAGTCTTCAATATTTATTCTCTCAGAAGGAATTGAATATGAGGCAGAGAAGGTGGATGGAGTACATCAAGGACTACGATTTTCCGATTATCTATCATCCAGGGAAGGTTAACGTAGTGGCAGATGCGTTGAGCAGGAAATCAGTTTGTTTGGCCAGTTTGCATGGATTTCACAATTTTCAGCAATTTGAGGATTTGGGAGTTGAGTTCGAACCTTTGAGAGAAGGAGTTGTGTTGGCAAATATGACAGTGTCCGAGCCAGTTTTTATTCAGAAAATTAAGGATAGTCAGATGCAAGATCCAGACTTGGCTAGAATTGTAGAGCATATCTCGGAGAGGCCAGATTTTCAGATGTTGGATGGAGTTTTGTACTTCCGTGGCAGACTTTGTGTTCCTAAAGTCGACAACTTGAAAGATGATATTATGGTAGAGGCTCACAATACGAGGTATTCAGTGCACCCAGGGAGTACGAAGATGTATCAAAATTTGAAGAGTCGCTTTTGGTGGAACAATATGAAGAGAGAGATAGCAGCCTTTGTGTCGAGGTGCATGACTTGTCAATTAGTGAAGGCAGAACATCAGAAACCACCTGGTCTTTTGCAGCCGTTAGAAATCCCAAAGTGGAAGTGGGAGCACCTGACAATGGATTTTGTATCAGGTTTACCGAATACAAGCAAGGGGAACAATGCCATTTGGATCATAGTGGATCGGTTAACGAAGTCAGCGCACTTTATTCCTTTGAAGACCGGTAAGAAGATGCACATGTTGGCGTTAGCGCAGGCTTTTGTTAAGGAGATTGTTAGTCGTCATGGTCAGCCGGTTTCCATCACTTCAGATCGGGATAGTAGATTTGTTTCGAGGTTTTGGAAGACTTTGCATGAATCGATGGGAACGAAGCTTCAATTCAGTACAGCGTACCACCCGCAGACGGATGGTCAGTCGGAAAGGACCATTCAGACCCTCGAGGACATGCTTAGGGCTTGTGTCCTGGATTTCAAGAATCAGTGGGACGAGAATCTACCGCTTTGTGAATTTGCTTATAACAATAGCTACCATTCCAGCATAGGAATGGCCCCTTTTGAAGCGCTTTATGGCAGGAAGTGTAGAACCCCCGTATGTTGGGAAGAAGTCGGAGAACGCAGTTTTCATGGTCCATCTTTAGTTGAGGAAACAAGTGATAAAGTCAGAATCATCCATGAAAGATTGAAGATTGCGAGAAGCCGACAGAAGAGCTATGCCGATGTTCGAAGAAGGGATCTCCAATTCCAAGTTGGAGACAAGGTATTCTTGAAGGTATCTCCGGTTAGAGGGACATTGAGATTTGGGCAGAAGGGCAAATTGTCTAAGAGATTTATTGGACCGTATGAGATCTTGAGTCGGATCGGGGAAGTGGCGTACAGATTAGCTTTGCCTCCAGAACTGTCGGGTGTGCATAACGTGTTTCACGTGTCAATGCTAAGGAAGTATGTTTCAGACCCATCGCACGTGCTACAACATGAGCCGTTAGATGTCAGAGAGGATGCCACCTACATTGAAAAGCCGGCAGAGATCGTTGACACCAAAGAGCAAGAACTGAGGAATAGGACAATTCAGTGGGTAAAAATCCGTTGGGAGAATCATGGACCAGAAGAAGCTACTTGGGAGCTTCGTGAGCAAGTTCAAAAGAAGTATCCTCAGTTATTCCCAGAGGTTAGTGATCATTTGGAGGACCAAATGTGATTCTTAGGGGTGGAGGATGTCAGACCCCGACCCAGGTTTGAATATTTAATCATGTTTTAATCGCGATTAGTGAATAAGTGGGGTTTAGTGGACGATTAGCTTATTTTATTAAGCTAGATTAGGTTGTTTGATTAGTCTTTGACTTAAGTGTGACACGGGCCGGGCGCCCGTGGATTTATGTGTGAGATTGTTGAATTTGTTCTTGATGCTTGTAAAATCCTCATTTATGTGTATTTTGATGTATTTCATCTAGATCGTCAACTTTCATGTTTTGGCCAACTTGATTTTTTGATCAGAAATCGCGTTTTTCGAGAAAAAGGGCAAAACAGACATTTCACACAAAACCTGTACCCAAATTTCGAAAATTCCAGAAATTGCCAAAAATATACTTTTTGGAAAGTAGAAATTACGCCGATCATTTTCGTCTTCTTCGTCGTTTTCGTTCGGGGCCCGCAAGTACCATTTTTAGGCTTGTGAAGTTCGGGGCCCACATTGGCTTGTCTCTTAAGAAGAGAGCTTTTCTCTCTTCCTCTTCATTCGATTCCAGCAATTTCCTTGGCTAGGGCTTTTTCTTCTTCCCCCTTCTCACTCTCTCTCATCTGGAACTCTCACTTGGTGAGGTTTGCTTAGAGGATTGATCTCCCCAATCTCTTCCTCCCTCTTCAAGCTTCCTAGGGATACCTTTCTTGAGGAATTTGAGCTAGGAGAAGCCCTCCATTCAAGCTTTTCTTCTTTGTTAGGGTTCCTCAAGGTGAGCAATAGTTTTCCCAACCCAAGATCTTTGCTTTCCTCTCCATTTGGAGCATTTTAATCCTATTTGCTAAGGTTTTCTTTGAGGTTTCACAAATGTTGATGTTTTAGGGTTTCTTGGGAAATTTTGGGGTTTTTGTAGATTTGGAGCTTGAAGCTCTAAGGAGTGGTTTAAGGGTGATTTTTGAGTTCATCTTGGCTTAAGGCAAGTATTTTCCAACATTAATATGATGTTCTTCCTCATTTGATTCTATTTCTTGATTTCTTCCTTTTTATGTTAATCTTCTTTAGTCATGGTTTGCTTTGATTTAATGGTCCACCTTAATAGCTATCTTAATGTGTGTTATTGCTCTTCTTTGCATTGGAAATTTATTCTCACTTTGGTTTCTTGGAAAGTTTATCTCATTTGTTCAAATGGGTTCTCAAAGAAATGGAAAAGAAGTTGATTTCTTTAAAAAGTGTGGAGTTTATGTTAATCATGTGATTATGGATGATGGTTTGAGGATTTGTGGAAGTTGAGAAGAGGCCCAATAAGTTGTAGGAGTGTGTATGGAAGAAGGGAATGGAAGGGAATTGAAATGAGCAAGAAAGAAGGAGAAAAACAAGAGAAAAATGGAGATTCTGCACTCTCGGGCTGGACTGGGCAGGCCCAGTCCGCTCGAGCGACCCAGTGGGTCGCTCGAGCGGACCAGGTTTCTGTCTGGGTCCGCTCGAGCGACCCACTGGGTCGCTCGAGCGACCCAGCTACTGCCTGGGTCCGCTCGAGCGGACCTGGGTCCGCTCGAGCGAGCCCAGCCCAGTCTGGGCTCGGGTTTGGACTGTTTTCAGACAGATTTTGGGCCTGTTCTCAGGGCTCCATTGGGCCTGTTTTAAGGCCTGTTCTTGGACCAGTTTGAGACCTATTGATGGGCTATTTCAAGACCTGGCATTGGACTGTCTTATGGCCTGAATCCTGGGCTGTTTTAAGGACTGAATCGGGCCTGATTAGTGGACTGTTTGAGTGTTGGAAAAGGGCAGTTGTGGGCCTGATTAGGAAAGGATTTAACCTATACTTTTAAGGGCACATTCTATATAATTTCAAGCCCACTTCGGGCCTATGTCCAAGCTCATTCCAGCCCTAGACTCTCTCCTATAAGTGAAGCCCAATTCATCCTTTTCAAGCCTAGAATTCGTGGCAAGTTGGGTCTTGGACTATGACCAATACCACTTAGGAAACCCTTGCGTCTGAATGTGCACTTAATCCCTTGTGACTGTCAACGATCTTCAGTGGCACCAAATCGCTTTCTTTTAATGACAATAAAAGGGATTAAATGTATATCAAGACTACCTGCTTAGTCGACCGACCATCATACATTCTTTTGTATAAACGACTTTTGTTTTGGTTCTTTCTCCAATTCTTTCATGTTTTGAAAGGGGTAACCCCCGTATTTTAGGAATGATGATGCTACTCACTTGTTTTGCGTGGCTTCGCCTATATGCATTTGTTTGGAGTAGTTTTCTATCAATTTTGGAAATGTATCTTATAAATGGAATTGTATTTCTTCGAGGTTTCGGATTTTCACTAAAATGGCACCACTAGGCTTAGGTCACCTTGTCGGACTGATCATCCGGCTTGGGGTCTTTATTTTGTTTGCCAGCTGCAGTTTGGATTCCGTTTGTACCGACCATGGCAACGGTAATTACCCGTCCCCACGTTTAGTGGCCACGGTTCTGTTTGATAACGACTATGTCGTTCCGTCCCACGTTTAGTGGCTTCGGTTTGTTTGCTCCGGTTACTTCGGTAACAGGAGAATATAGCTTTATGTGGGTCGCCATTGTTTTTATGCATTGATATTCATCTCATGGCATTTATTTATGTTACTCATCATGATCTTAGATTTGCAAACCATCGAGATGTTTATTCTATCTTTACTTCGACATTGATATTAACCGTGATTTCATCGTAGCTCTTTCTTATCACGCTTTGTTTTACTTTCATTCTATTATTGTTGTAATTGCTTGCCAGACCGTCGCGTCTGACTCTCTTTTGTTTGGTGTCAGATGTCGAGCCCCTCGCGGTTGAGGCGCACTTCGAGGCGGAACCCATAGTTCCAGCGGAGGGCGAGTGGCAACCCGATGATGTCGTTTAGACGTCGGGATGCCTTGGAGCTACGATCACATTTTGGGGATTTCATATTATACATTTTGGGTTTTTGTTATGGCCATTGTTGGCTTATATTCTTTTGGGGGAAAAGTTTGTAATTAATGCTTAACTTTACTTTTGTATCAACTCTAACTAACTTTGGCCCACAGTAAATGTTTCTCTTTTGATGCTAGTCTCGTGCGTTCTCAATTTATACATGTTTGTGAGACTTTTATGTTTGCTACAAAGCTTCCGCGTAATTCATTGTATGAAAGTGATCCTTATACATCACTATTTGATCGGATTCCGTGAATCCTTACCGCGGAAACCTGTGGGAAACTAGCGGGTGCGGGCGGAATTTTCCGGCCCGCCTCGCCGCGTCCCCGGATTAAGGCCTCGTTTAGCGGGACCTCGGTCCGGGGGCGTGACAGCCGGATTGTATGGAGTCGAAGGACAGCTTTGGATTTTGTATTTGTCGCAGAACCTGTAGAATCGATGATCCCGGAATTGTGGTCCGTTATCATGGACGAATCTTTTGGGTATGCCGAAACGAAAAATGATGTTGGTGCGTAGGAACTGAAGGATTGATGAGGTCTTCATTTCGTTGAGTGCAAATGCTTCTGACCACTTGGAGAAATAATCCGTAGCGGCGAAGATGAAGCGATGATGACCTTTGCTCGAAAGGGGAGAAATAGGACCTATGATGTCCATACCCCAGGCTTCGAAAGGCCATGAAATCACTGAGAGTGAATTTTCTTACCCCCTTTGAAGTCTCTGGAAGGGATGTTTTTGTTGCCTCCAGTGAAGCGGTAGAGGAAGCCTCTGCCTTTTCTTTGACTTCTTGTTTTGGCTGGGTCTTCTCTTGCCATTTGAGTTTGAGGAGATATTTCCTAGCCTGCTTTCGCTGTTAAACTGTAGGCTTTGTTTTCACGACCTCCCAATTTTCATCTTCCAGGAGATCGGGATGTACCCATATGGGTTTTCCGTCTGGTGTCGGGTAAGGAACCAGTTCCTCGGACGCTTGGATTGAGTTTATCACCTTGAAGGAAGTAGTGATCTTCTTCTTCGGTGATTTTGATGTTTGTCCACATGTCACCATGTTGACGGAGGCAGACCCATAGTTTTTGTCAAAGGTGATGACTCCGTTTTTCCACATCTCATTTATTTTCTCTCTCACAATGAAGCATTGACTGAGAGGATGCGAGATCATCTGATGGTATGGACAGTACCGAGGATCGTTGGTTTTGCCAACATCACCGGGTCTTTTGGTTCAGGCAAGGTGAGCTTGCCGTTTGCCACAAGAGCCCCGAAGATTTCATCAACATCTTCATCAAATGGGTATTTCTTCTCTACTCGTTCTTTGAAGGCATCTGAGAGTTCAGGTCTCTTACCAGCAGCTTTGTTTTCAGCTTTCTTGGTGGCTGAGGAGCTGACTTGGTATGCACATTGAGGACCTCTTTTTTCTTTGGTTTTGATGTTGCAATGGCGGTTGGCTCTTTTCTTAATGATTTCTGACTGTTGAGGTCTTTAATCACCATTTCAGCTTCCATGGAAACTTCTAGGAGTTCTCCCAAGTTTTTTGATTTGTTGCCGATGATCATGGAGCGGATTCTGGCTCTCATGTTGTTTCGGCAGATGTCGACTAGCGACGCTTGTGGCAATACATCAGAGCATTTGTATGCCATTGCTTTCCACTTGTGAATGAAGTCATATGTTGACTCATTCTCCCCCTGTTTTAGGCTGCACAGCTGAGCTATAGTAGCGGGATGATCCTCACCTTTGAAGTGAGTCAGGAAGTGTGTCTCTAGCATGGCCCAGTTTTGGATGGAGTCATCCGGCAGAGTGGAGTACCAATCGAAGGCCGTACCTTTTAAGGTACTTGCAAAGAGGCGGATCTTGAGTGCATCTTGATCCGCGATAGCTCCCGTCAGGATCTTGAAGTGGATGACGTGCTGTCTGGCTGATCCTTTCCCCGTATATGTTTGGAGAGTAGGATGCTTGAATTTTGTGGGGAACGGGACCGAGTCCATCCATAAGGGATATGGTGGCTTGATCCCATGCTCCTTGAGTATATCCTCTTCTTTTGCTTTGGCAAGGATACTGTCTACGTCCTTTTTTGTAAGGGCGCGTGACTCATTTTCTTCTCCATTTACCTCATCGTCTTGATGATTCGGAGGAGGTTCATTGTTCGCCTGATTTTGGAAGGCGATGAGAAGGTTTTCCATCAGAGTTTCAATCCTCTGTTGGCCTTGTTCCAACTGCTGGATGCGGGTGATCGCATCATCTTGAGGTGGATTGCGGGGTGGTGGCTCATAATTTGTAGCCAAGACGTTCATCCTTCGTGATTCGAATGAAGAAACTGTCCTGGTGACTGAGCTGGGGCTCATTCTTTTTGAAGAAGAGCTTGAGGAAGGATCACTCTGCTGTCCTTTGCTTGAAGGAGCAGGGGATTATTCTGAATGTCTTCTTGTCCTGGAGACGCTGCGGGTCATCGGACGTCGGACATGGATTTTTGTTGCTGACTTTTAGCGCCTTCTAGTTGTTCCAACCATATGGACGGCAGCAACTTGGTTGGGTCTATCTTTTTCGACCCATTTGGGAGAGACTTGAAGTGTAGGAGGTTGGGTCCTTTGCTTCTCTAGTCTCTTTTGCCGATACGATGCGCGACGGCGTATACGACGAGCAACTTGAGCTTCGGTCAGCTCTGGCTGGGCTTTGACAATGAAGGATGTACTCCCTCGGGCGCAGCAGCCAAGCTTGTCTTCTTTGTAGTTGGGCAAGGACAGGATGCGAACCCTGTCCTTCGCCTGTTGCAGCGAAGCTTTGAATTTTTGGAGTTCAGCCCCTGTAGAGATGAAGGGTCGAACTGCAGGTTTGTAGGCCTTAGCAGGTGTTTGCAGAGGCCTTGTGATGCATGACTTGATTTTGGGCTTGTAGGAACAAGCCGGCTCATGCTGGGTTGACTTGAGAGTCAGATTGGAGATGGGTCTCTCCTCTTTTATGTAGGCAAGAGGGTAGAACTGGTTCTCCTTGAGTGGGGCCAGGAATGCTAGCTTGGTGGATGTTTGGGACCTTCTTTGTTTTGGTGAAGGTCTTGGGGACCAAGTCTTGGGATAGACCTGGTCATTTGAGGGTTGAGGCTTCGTGGGGCTGCTTCGGGCTTCGGGCCTTCTGGTGCTCGCCTTTGGTGTCACGGTAGTGACACGTTGAGAGGCGAGTTTCTGCTTCTTGGAAGGAGCAGTTTGTTCCTCGGGAAGTGGGAATGGTCCCAGCGTCCCAAAGACGATAGTCCGGGGAGTCGAGGTCGACCCGGAGTTCAGAGAGTTGCCGAGGGAGTTGACACTTCGGCAGCTGATGGGGCGCTTGTAGCTGCGCGTGGTTTGCTTCTGTTGAAGCATAAGTTGGTGCTTGTTCTCGTCGAAGGTAATGGTTAGTGATGCTGCCATTATTAGTTTTTTTGAAAAGTTTCTGGAATAAGACCACATCCACTAGTAATCACAAGAATATAATGATCATAAATGGGAAGTTCTATGGTTTTGTCTTTTCAAATTGCTCGAGGGAGATGACCCAAGCAATATGAAGAAGGCAAAATGCCATAGAGGGTACAATTGTTCTGATCGCATGTATGGTAAGCCCAGAATGAGCGTCCCAGTGACTGCTAGAAGCAATTGTAAACTTGAATTTGACTTATCGAGAAGCACAGCTTGCTCGAGGTAAGAAGAATATAAAGTTGGAGTTACAAATGTGCCGGTCGCGAATACAGTAGACCCTGAAAGGGCGTACTAGTACTGCTAGACACAAATGTTTTGAGACCGCATCTATGAGATGAGATTCTCTGTTTTGAAAGGTCAAGATTGGATTCATCAAAGAGAGCAGATGGTATTCCGATCCAAATACGGTCTTAGCGATTTTCGCGAGCGCCAGTATTCAGAAGGAAATGAACCATAATTTCTCGAATCAGAATCCAAAAATGACGAGTTTTTTTTTTTGAAAGGCCAATATCGGGTTCATCAAAGAGAGCAAAAGGCACTCCAATCTGAACACGGGCTCAGCGATTTCCGCGTGCGCCAGTGCTCAGAAAGGAAAAGACCAAGATTTCTCCAATCTAAACCCAAAATGACGGAATTTTTTTTTTTGAAGATTTTTTAAAAAAAATCTTTTTTTTTATTTTTTTAGATTTTTTTTTGAAAATTTTTTATTTTTTATTTTTTATTTTAAATTTTTTATTTTTAAAAATTTTATTTTTGAAAAAAATTTATTTAAAAGATGAGATAGTACACATAGGCCTCCTAACCCGGTCTTATGAAATCTCGATTGATAGAATTGCCCCCAGGTAAGGGTAGGATTACTTAAATGAACCCGTTTGGAGGACCCTTGCCTAGAACAGTCAAGCTGTCTCCACACTCTGGACAAGGCTTTTCTTGAATTAACCATGATCAAAGAACGCAGTGTTGGAATTTGAGATGACTTGAGAAGCTTTATGAAGAATTGAAGTGATTAGTATCTCAAGCATTGTTTTGAGTTGGAATTATTGTCAACACAATGTCACAAGCATGATTTTAATAGGTTAGTGTTGATAAAGCTTAAAAGAGAAATCAGAGTTGAAACAGTTCAGGAATTCAGAATTCCTAAAGCAGAGTGTGCGGTCGACCGGGCACCCCATGCGGTCGACCGAGAAAGAGAAACCTGTAGAAAAAAAGTTTCAGGTAGCTCCCAGTTATTTTCGTGACGCAGTGTGTCGTCGGTCGACCGGGACCCCAGGATGTCGACCGAGCACGACAGTTATCTGCTTCCAGACTGTGTATGATGTCGACCGAGCAAGGCAGGATGTCGACCGAGCACGGGAACCAGAGTTGCGCAGAAACAGAAGTCTTGCACGAAAATTCAGCATTCTTATTTATTTCGTTTGGGACTCTTTCTAAACGAATTGTAGCCTATTTTGAACACTCTTAAGGGTTACCATAACCTATATAAAGGCATGTTTGGTTCGTTTTTAACAAGACACCAGAGAGAAAGAAGAGAAGAGAAAAGAGAAGAAAAGAGAGAGTTTTTGAGAGAAGAGAGGGCTGTTGCTGTGTGCAGTCTTGTTACAAGTTTCTACAGCAAGTGTGGATGAGGATGTGCTCTTGAAGATGGTGTCTCGTCCATAAGATAAGTGTCTCTCTGTTTATGCTTTAATTTTCAATTTGTAAGGGATTGAGAGAGAGAGATTGTAGAGGGGAAGGGCTGTAGAAAAAGGTTTCTACTTTTATTCTGTAGAACATCAAGTTGGTGCTTGGTGTCTGGGGTTTGGTGATCCTATCTGTTGGTGCAGATAAATTGTAAAGGGAGTCGGTGCTTCCTAGATAGTTGGTGCTATCTGAAACTAAAGGGAGTAGGTGCTTCCTAGATAGTTGGTGCTATCTGAAACTAAGGGTTGGTGCTCTTTGTCGTTGGTGCGACTAAATAGATTCAGATCTGTCCCGGATTGGTGTTCGGACAGTCTTTGAACCGTGGACGTAGCCTTTCGGTGAACCACGTTAAATCTGGTGTCCTTGTGTGATTTGATTTGATTTTGTTGTTAAATTGGACCTGTTTTTAAGGAATCACTGATTCACCCCCCCCCCCCTCTCAGTGATCGCGATATCTAACAATTGGTATCAGAGCGTAAGGCTCCCTTGATAAGCTTAACACGCTAAGGGTGATCTCTTGTCAAATCACATGGCAACCAATACAGGGAATAAGAAAGCACCTTTGTTTGATGGTTCTAATTACTCCTTCTGGAAGATCAGAATGCAGGCTTTCATTAAGTCACTTGGCTATGATGTCTGGGAGACTGTCAGAGTCGGTTACAATATTGCCATTGTACCCAATGATGCTGCAACGAAAAAGTTAGCAGACAACGACTCTAAGGCGCAGAATGCACTTTTTAGTGGCCTTGTGGACAGCGAGCTGGTCAAAGTAATTGCATGCAAAATAGCCAAGGAAATATGGGACAAGTTGAAAAGCATTCATGAAGGAGATGAGAAGATCAAAGAAGCAAAATTGCAAACCCATCGCTCTCAATTTGAATCTCTTCGCATGGAGGAAAGCGAGAATGTTGACTCATATTTGCAACGAGTGAATGAAGTCACGAATGACATTCGTGGACTAGGGGAGGAGATTAAAGAACCAGTCATCGTCAAAAAGGTTCTAAGATCTCTTCTTCCCCGGTTTGATTCAAAAGTCTCAGCCATAGAAGAAGCTAAGGATCTGAATGAATTTTCCATGGATGAGTTGCATGGTTCACTCACTGCCTATGAGATGCGCATAGGTAAGACGTCTTCATCTGATAGAGAAGCGGCCTTCAAAGTTCAGAAAAAGGGAAAAGAGACTGCTGGTCATGATTCTGATACTGATGATGATGAGCTTGAGGCTCAATTTGTTAGAAAACTGAAGAAAGGAAGCAATGGAAAGTACAAAGGGAAGCTACCCTTTAAATGCTTCAATTGTGGCGGTGTTGGTCACTTTGCTGCGAAGTGTCCGCTGAAAGAAAATAATGATGATGACTCTTATGTTGATAAGAGTAAGTGGAAGAAAAATTTCAGAAAGAGGGGCAAAGCAAAAAGCTTCATCAGTCAATATAATGACAGCACGTCTGAAACTTCAGACGATGATGAATCAGCCGAGGCAACTGAAGCTCTCTTCATGGTTACCGTTGAAGAAGAAGAGGAGCAAGAGCCGGAAGAGGAAGAGGAGGCTGAGGTCAATCTCGAAGAAGAACTCATTGCCGCACTTGAGGAGCTTAGCATGGAACGAAAAACAAGTAAGAAAAATCTGAAACTTCTTCATGAATCTGAAAGTTCAATTATTGCTTTGAAAACTCAAGTTGAAGAATATAAAAGAATGGTGGAAGTCCTTCAAAATCAAATAAGTATCAAAAAGGAAGAGGCTATGAAACTTGAAACTGAAATCGCTAGAGCAAAGGCTGAAAACTTGGAAAGTAGCCGAAAACTCAAAGCACTCCAAGCGATTGAAGGGACAATGAAACTCAATGAAATTCTGAAAGTTCAAAAGCCCTTCCACAATAAATTTGGTATTGGATTTGAGACCGGAGAGTCCTCTAAAGCTGCATCTTCTTTGCTTTATGAAACAAAGTGCCATACCTCTCAAGGCTACAAAGCATCAAATTCAGCCTAGTATTGAGATGGTCAATAAGAAAAGGTTTGTGGAGTTTAACCAGCCACTTAAGAAAGGAAGAATGTTCAGATTCTATGGTTATTGCTTTCATTGCAATAGATATGGACATAAAAGAGCTGATTGCAAATTCTATGTTAGGAACAGCCCATTTGTGACTAGGAACCCTTTTTCAATCCTAAACAGCCACAAAATTGAGTGCTATATGTGTCATAATTATGGACACTTGGCTAGGGATTGTAGGTTGCCTATAGCTAACCAATTTCAGGTTGAAAAGAAACCCAAGTTAGTTAAGGCATGGAGGGCAAAGAAAAGGGAAGGTAATTCCAAAGAATCTCTCATTGTGCAAACGGCATTCAATGCACAAAAGAAGACAGCACCATGGGTCCTTGATAGTGGCTGTTCAAGCCATATGACAGGTGATAAGGAAATTTTTTTCAAATTACAGCACTATGAAGGCGGATCAGTGAAGTTTTGTAACAATGATGGTGCCAAAATCTGCGGAAAAGGTGTTGTTCAGCTAAAGGCAAACAAGATCAGATCAGACGAGGTCTTATATGTGTCTGGACTAAGACACAACTTGCTTAGTGTGAGCCAGATCTGTGACAAAGGCCACGAAGTTGTCTTCACTAAGAATGGTTTTGCTATCAAGAAGTGTAGCAACGGCAAAACAGTGGCTACTGGATCTAGGACTGCTGGAAATCTCTATACATTGTCAGATGGAGCTGAAAAGACTTGCTTGATGAGTCGGACAGAGGAAAGTTGGTTGTGGCACAAACGCCTTGGGCATCTAAACTTTGATAACATGTCAAAGATTTGCAATTCTAAGGCTGTCAGAGGTATGTCTACAGTTGAAAAGCCTTCCAACCCCATTTGCGATTCTTGTCAAAAGGGAAAGCAAACGAGGGTAATGTTCAAGTCAAAGGAGCATCATTCAAAGAAACCTCTTGAGCTAGTGCACACTGATCTCTGTGGACCGATGTGAACTCAAAGCACCAATGGAGATAAGTATTTTATGTTATGCATTGATGATTATACTCGTATGACATGGGTATTGTTTCTTAAGCATAAACATCAAGCACTTGATCGTTTTAAAGTGTTTAAAGCACAGGTTGAAAATATGCTTGGAAAACGTATCAAGATTTTAAGGTCTGATCGAGGCGGTGAATTCACATCTGAAGAGTTCACTAACTATTGTGAGCACCATGGCGTTCAAAGACAGTATTCAGCCCCTAGAACTCCACAGCAAAATGGAGTTGTGGAATGGAAAAATCGCACCGTTCAAGAGATGGCTCGTACAATGCTAACTGAGAGCAAGCTAGCTGACAAATACTGGAAGGAGGCAATCCATACGGCTGTATACATTCAGAATCGATGCTTGATAAGGCCACATAAAGACAAAACTCCTTATGAGCTATGGTTTGGGCGAAAAGTAACAGTCAAGCACTTCAGAGTCTTCGGTGGCAAGTGTTACATCAAGCGTCTTGAACAAAATCCGGGCAAATTTGATGAAAGAGCTGATGAAGGTATATTTATGGGTTATTCCTCATCTAGTAAGGCTTACAGATGTCTTAACAAAAGGACCAGAAAAATCATAGAAACTGCCGATGTTAGAATTGATGAAAACTATGAATCAAAGAATGGAACTCATTATGACAGTCCCGTTTATGAGGACTCAAGTGAGATTGATGATGGAGTGGCTAAACCTAATGATTCTGAGAAATCAAAGGATGACTCAGAGGATGCTACACCTAGAAAGAAAAGCACTTGGGTAGAGCAACACCCTAAGGATCAAATCATTGGAGATCCTGAGGCCGGTGTTAAAACAAGACAAAGTGTAGTTAGCAATTACTCACTTGTGTCCACCATTGAACCCAAGACTGTGGCTGAAGCCAGTCTCGATGAAAGTTGGTTGAAAGCTATGCATGAGGAGTTGGAGCAAATTGAGAAGAACTCCACATGGGAACTAGTCTCTAGACCTACCGATAAGAATGTTATTGGTACTAAATGGGTCTTTCGGAATAAGCTGAATGAAGATGGTCAGGTCATACGAAACAAAGCAAGGTTGGTTTGTAAAGGCTATGCTCAAGTCGAAGGCATAGATTTTGAAGAGACCTTTGCACCGGTGGCTCGTCTGGAAGCCATTCGTATGTTTCTTGCATTGGCTGTATACAAAACCTTCAAGGTATTTCAGATGGATGTAAAGTCAGCCTTCTTGAATGGATTACTTGAAGAAGAGGTCTACATTGAGCAACCTGATGGTTTTCTTATTAGCAAAAATTCAGACCTAGTGTGCAAGTTGAAAAAGGCTCTTTATGGGCTGAAACAAGCGCCAAGGGCGTGGTATGCAAGGCTGGACCTATATCTCCGCAAGATCGGTTTTGGAAAAGGACTGGTTGATAGCAATCTTTATGTCAAAACAGAGTTGAGCAAACAGCTGGTTGTTATTGTTTATGTCGATGACATAATCTTTGGTGGCAACGATGAAGAAATGTGCAGGAATTTCGCTGAAGAGATGAAGAAAGAATTTGAGATGTCAATGCTTGGAGAACTAAAGTTCTTCCTTGGTTTACAAGTTCAGCAGCTGAAACATGGTATCTTCATATCACAGATGAAATACATCAAGGAAATGCTGAAGCGTTTTAACATGGAAGACAGCAAGCCAGTGAGCACACCAATGACGACGAACACAAAGCTAAGCAAAGATGATAAGGGTTCGTCCGTTGATCACACCACTTATCGTTCTATGATAGGAAGCTTGCTTTATTTGACTGCTACAAGACCGAATCTTCTGCAAGCAGTATGTATGGTGGCTCGATTTCAAGCATCACCAACTGAGACGCACCTCACAGCAGTAAAAAGGATATTTCGATATCTGAAAGGTACCATGGAGCTTGGCATTTGGTATCCTAAAGGCAAATCCTTTACTCTTGTTGCATACTCTGACGCCGATTGGGCTGGATGTATAGATGATCGCAAGAGTACAAGCGGTGGTGCATTCTATCTCGGTGACAGGTTGGTGGCATGGCATAGTAAGAAACAAGATTCAGTATCCCTTTCTACAGCGGAAGCGGAATATATTGCAGCGGCAACTTGTTGTACACAAGCGTTATGGATGCGGCAAATGCTCTCTGATCTAGGAGTTCCGACAACGGATCCTACGCTGATCCTCTGTGACAACACAAGTGCAATTCACATCTCCAAGAATCCTGTTCAACATTCTAGAACGAAGCATGTTGCAATTCGCTATCACTTTCTCAAGGAAAAGGTTGCATATGGTGAGGTAAAGTTGGAATATGTCCCAACTACTGAGCAAGTTGCTGATATCTTCACAAAACCTCTGCCAAAAGAAGTCTTCGAGTATCTCCGAAAAAAATTAGGAGTTACTCACTCTCCTAATCCTTAGGAGTTGTGCTTAAAAGGGGGAGCAAAGTATTCCTTGAATATCCTATTCGCTCCTTCGTTGGTCCCTTTGGACTTGTTGTCAAAGGGGGAGAAAGACTTAAGCTAGGAGAAAGCTATGCTTAGAAGAAGTTATGCTATGATAACTTTGGGAGATTGGTATCAAGAGTGTTAGAGATCTTGATTTATCAAGAGTGTTAGAGATCTTGATTTTTTTTAAGACAGGGGGAGACTATGGTTCTGAAGAAGCTTCATGAAGATCAACTAGTTTAATGTGTTCTAAGTGTTGAAGTTCCAAAAGTGTTGCCAACAATTCCAAAGGGGGAGATTGTTGGAATTTGAGATGACTTGAGAAGCTTTATGAAGAATTGAAGTGATTAGTATCTCAAGCATTGTTTTGAGTTGGAATTATTGTCAACACAATGTCACAAGCATGATTTTAATAGGTTAGTGTTGATAGAGCTTAAAAGAGAAATCAGAGTTGAAACAGTTCAGGAATTCAGAATTCCTAAAGCAGAGTGTGCGGTCGACCGGGCACCCCATGCGGTCGACCGAGAAAGAGAAACCTGCAGAAAAAAAGTTTCAGGTAGCTCCCAGTTATTTTCGTGACACAGTGTGTCGTCGGTCGACCGGGACCCCAGGATGTCGACCGAGCACGACAGGTATCTGCTTTCAGACTGTGTATGATGTCGACCGAGCAAGGCAGGATGTCGACCGAGCACGGGAACCAGAGTTGCGCAGAAACAGAAGTCTTGCACGAAAATTCAGCATTCTTATTTATTTCGTTTGGGACTCTTTCTAAACGAATTGTAGCCTATTTTGAACACTCTTAAGGTTTACCATAACCTATATAAAGGCATGTTTGGTTCGTTTTTAACAAGACACCAGAGAGAAAGAAGAGAAGAGAAAAGAGAAGAAAAGAGAGAGTTTTTGAGAGAAGAGAGGGCTGTTGCTGTGTGCAGTCTTGTTACAAGTTTCTACAGCAAGTGTGGATGAGGATGTGCTCTTGAAGATGGTGTTTTGTCCATAAGATAAGTGTCTCTCTGTTTATGCTTTAATTTTCAATTTGTAAGGGATTGAGAGAGAGAGATTGTAGAGGGGAAGGGCTGTAGAAAAAGGTTTCTACTTTTATTCTGTAGAACATCAAGTTGGTGCTTGGTGTCTGGGGTTTGGTGATCCTATCTGTTGGTGCAGATAAATTGTAAAGGGAGTCGGTGCTTCCTAGATAGTTGGTGCTATCTGAAACTAAAGGGAGTAGGTGCTTCCTAGATAGTTGGTGCTATCTGAAACTAAGGGTTGGTGCTCTTTGTCGTTGGTGCGACTAAATAGATTCAGATCTGTCCCGGATTGGTGTTCGGACAGTCTTTGAACCGTGGACGTAGCCTTTCGGTGAACCACGTTAAATCTGGTGTCCTTGTGTGATTTGATTTGATTTTGTTGTTAAATTGGACCTGTTTTTAAGGAATCACTGTTTCCCCCCCCCCCCCCTCTCAGTGATCGCGATATCTAACACGCAGTTGGTTTAACCTTAGTGGTCTATGTCTTTTTTTTTATTTTTATATATATTTTTAGATCTTTAATGAACTCATCGAAGAGAAACGATGGCCCAAGACCTTAGTCGAACAGGCTCAACATTTCTGCAAGCACGATGAAGGATAGGAAAGGATCAAGGTTTCTCAATTTTGAATCCAAAATGAAAAATCTGATTTTTTTTTCTAGATCTTTAATGAACTCATCGAAGAGAAACGATGGCCCAAAACCTTAGTCGAACAGGCTAAACATTTCTGCAAGCACGATGAACGATAGGAAATGATCAAGGTTTCTCAATTTTGAATCCAAAATGAAAAATCTGATTTTTTATTTATTTTTGTTTCTTTTTTGTTTTTTTTCCTAGATCTTTAATGAACTCATCGAAGAGAAACGATGGCCCAAAATCTTAGTCGAACAGGCTCAACATTTCTGCAAACATGATGAACGATAGGAAAGGATCAAGGTTTCTCAATTTTGAATCCAAAATGAAAAATCTGATTTTTTATTTTTTTTAATTTTTTTTCTAGATCTTTAATTAACTCATCGAAGAGAAACGATGGCCCAAAACCTTAGTAGAACAGGCTCAACATTTCTGCAAGCAAGATGAACGATAGGAAAGGATCAAGGTTTCTCAATTTTGAATCCAAAATGAAAAATCTGATTTTTTGTTTTTTTTATTTTTTTTCTAGATCTTTAATGAACTCATCGAAGAGAAACGATGGCCCAAAACCTTAGTCGAACAGGCTCAACATTTCTGCGAGCACGATGAACGATAGCAAAGGGTCAAGGTTTCTCAATTTTGAATCCAAAATGAAAAATCTGATTTTTTATTTTTTTGAAAAGAGAAATAGTGGAAATAAATTCAAAGAATTAGAAATTTCCAAAAAAAATCTCATCTCATTTTTTTTAGTTGCGGAATCCAACATAGGCCACCAATTAGAAAGTAGCCAAGGAATCAAGAAAAGAGGTATAAGCATAGAGCAATAGATATGATATGCAAATATTTCATTTCTAGCATCATGTTCTCAAATGAACTGATCCCACCGGGTGTGCCAGCTTGATGGACCGGCGCATTCTGCTCGCTCGGTTCTACCGAGGTCGGTAGATGAGGGAGTCCGTTTGGGTCCGACCCTTTCGTAACTGGAGGGGGGCAGAGGCGTGCATCAACATTTCTTTTGTGTGGGTGTGCCAGATTTTCTATTTTACTTGGAATTGCAAGTGGTGATCCGGAGATCAACCTTCGCAAGTAAAAAGGAAATCAACTTCTTTCAAGTTTTCCATTGCACATATATTTAAGAAAAGAGACATTTTCTTGATTTGCCATGAAAGGCGATTTTTTTGGCATTTATAGCCGATTTTGGCGTTTATAGCCGATTTTTGGCGTTTATAGCCGATTTACAATTCTTATCAATAATGAAAGACAAGAGTTGTGATTTTTGTCTCTTTTCTCAGGAGATTGTGGGGGATCCGTTCAGATTGACGGTCGCAGGCCATATGTGGACTTCGCCATCATTCATGCAGATGAGAACAGAGGATGCTATGATTCGCTTGACTTGGCTATAACCTCAGGTTTTTAGAGGACAAAGACCAAAAAGAGGTCCTATGTCCAATAAAAAAACTAAGTAAACGGGCTGAAAAGCCACGTCTAAGCCATTGGAGGCAGAAGGAGAAGGCAAGGACCTTGGGGGTGTACCCCCCAAGGGACTTTTGTCACCTTATAGCGGTGGTCAGTGTAGAACTTCCGCAGAGTTTTCTCTCTTTCTTTCTCCGGATTTCTGATGCCTTTTTCTGTCTGAGTTTCCGGATTTTCTGCAGTCTGTTATGTGTTTTCTGTGTTGTCCCTTTCTTCTTGGAATCCTCTCCTATTTATAGGCTTTTTGGTAGCCATTTAGGAGGGTTTATGGGCTTTTATTGTCATTAAGCCGCATAATGGGAGGAGTTACAGGATTTAATTCCTTTATTTTGCAACTCCTTTTTCTTGGCTTCTGATTGGCCGAAGGAGATTGAGGGCATTTAATCGCCTTTAATCGCCATGATGGGAGGAGTTTCATGGGTTTAATGCCATGAATCTCTCGACTTGTAACTCCCGGATGCATACTTCTGATTGGGCCATCCAAAGAAATGGATTAATGACTTTAATAAAGCTAGTCAATTAATCGCATTAAGTGGTCGCCGAGCAGTTGAAGAGTCGCGGGCTGTGCCGCGCCATTTGGGATTCTTCTGGTGATGATCAATGATGGATCTTCATGCAGATCAGCATCAGACGACCATGTAACTTCAGGTATTGGTTGCTAACAGCGGGTCGGTGCCATCTGTCCTGTCGATTTCTCGATCGGTCGGGTAGAAAGCACACTTTTTTTGGTTGACCAGTTGGCGATCAATGTTGATTTCGATACTCTTGATGATTGACCCGTGTTTTTTACGGATGTCAGAGGATTTGTGTCTCAAAAGTATGAATTTTGGAAAATCAGAGGAGTCGAACGCTTCTAATCACGAAGAAACGGCGGAAAATAGAGTTTCCGGGGCCCTCCCGGCGATCCCGGGCTCCAAGGTCGCCGGCGACTCTGGGGGGTTTTCCCCCCTTTTGTCCCGTTTTGTGTCCGTTTTTGCTGTTTTTTAATTCTATTTTCTTCTGTGTTTTTCCTTAACATCTTTTATTATTTATTGGCCTGATTTCCCTGTAGAAAACCTGATGAGAATCCTTGCATTTTGTTTTTCAAAGTTTCCAATTTTCTGAGAAAGCCGAAGACTTTATCGCGCAGAGCTGCCGATTTTCCATCAGAAGCTGAAACTGGGCCAAACGATGTCGGAATGACCTCAAATTTGGTGTGAAGCCTCTTGAGCAATAAATAAGACCAACCATAGGCTTTTGTTTGAGTTTTGAAGCCGTTTGGGGTCCTATCACCAGTAGACTTGCTTTTATCGCGATGAAGATGTCGCGGCTTGATGTGCGGTCAACCGATGTCTAATTGACTTGAAATTTGACAGGGAACCTATTGGAGTCATTTTAAGATGATCCATAGGTTCTGTCTTGGAAACCATGGTCCCGGGGAGCTTCACCACCGAGAGGCCTGATTTGGCTTTCGAGCGTCAAAGTCTGGTCAAATGTAGTCGAAATGACCTGAAATTTGACGTGTAGCCCTTTGAAAGAATTTTGAAGCCGTCCATGTGCTTTATCTGATGAGTGATGGCCTCGGTGGTTTTTGCCGCTGAGAGGCTTGATTTAGCAGTTCGAGCGTTGATGTAGGGTCAAACGTTGTCGGATTGACTCGAAACTTGACGTGGAGCCTTTTGGATGTATTTTGAGACCATCAATCGGCTCTGATCGAAGATTTGGTGTCTCCGATGCTTTCACCGCCGTGTGCTTCTTTTCAGCTGCCGAAGAAGCGAAGTTAGGCCAAATGATTTTGAAATGGCCCGAAACTTCTTATGTACTCCTCTTTTGGCTGTCTTGAAGGATCTTGCAGTTTTTGTTTGATTCTGATAAGATTTGATTTTTTGGAAGTAGCATTGCCTATTTATGGCAGGTTGCGACTTCATGTAGCTCTTTGGATCTTGAAGAGGCAAAGTGGCATTTTTTGTGTCCACAAATGCCCCCTCTAGGTGCAACGACGAGTTGCTTAACTTTTGTAGTCGATGTGCCTCGAAGATGTTTTTGAAGGAGATCTTGTGACTTGACCAAGAATCTTTAAGCAGTCTTTCTTTTGGTAGAGTGGCCTTTTGAGCTTCTAAGGGAATTTTATGGTAGTGAAAGGAATCACGTACCATCTCGAGGCAAAGTTTTGAAGATGACATCAGGGATGTGGATTCTGGGTTTTTGTTTTTGACCTTGTGACCTAACAAGCTGTATGTGTCCGGTTAGGGGGTCGGGTTTGATTTTGACCGTGTGACCCAACAAGCTGTATGTGGAATGTTGGGGGGTCGATTTTGGTTTTAATCTTGTGACCTAACAAGCTGTATGTGGCAAGTTAGGGGATCAGGATTTGGTTTTTTGGTTTTGATCTTGTGACCTAACAAGCTGTATGTGGCAAGTTAGGGGACCAGGATGTGGTTTTTGGTCACCCTTTGGGACTATTTGGGTCCATTGGAGTGGTTTGGGTTGTTGTGAAATGTCAATTTCAAGATTTTTGCTCAATTTGGTATATGAGGCTGGATGGTTTGATTTTTTGGAAGCTCATGTGGCTTGGAATTCTTTTTGTATGGTCCAATCAACTCAAAAGAGGCATGGAACCATTTTTGTATGCTCTTGGTAAGAGGGATTTTTTTTTCTTTGACTAAAAGCCCCTTTTTTTAGTGCCTAGGTGGTCAAACCTGGCTCATATGGGCTAACCCATGGTACCTTAAGCTTTTGAAATGGCTTAGATCTCATATGGTGTCATTTTTGTGAAGAATATCTAAAAATATCCCCATTGGATAGAGAATATCTAATGATATCTTTACTTAGAGAAAATCTCTCATGTCCCCTTTTTTTTGGGAGGGAATATCTCATGATATCTTTCTTTGGGAGAGAATATCTTAAATCTCCTATCTTTTGGGAGAAAATCTCTCATTGCTTTCTTTTTGGGAGAGAATCCTTCAAGATATCTTTCTTTTGGGAAAGAATCTTTCTAATTCCTTTCTTTTGGTAAGGTTACTAATTAGTAACACTCACTTCTTTCTTGTTTCCTTCTTTGGTTTGCTCTCTTCTATAAAAGCAAGGGGAGGTTGGATCTCTTGCTCTTATTGCTTTCTTTTGCAAAAATTTTAAGAGGGCTTCAAGACCAAGAGTTCTTCGTCTTCAAAATCTTCAAGACTGTCTTCTTTTTCTCCATCAATGGCTTCAAGTAAGTTCTCTTTTTCAAGAAAACTCTATTGTAGGAAATAGGATGATAAAAGAGTTCTTTCTCTTTTTTTTTGTTTCTTTCTTTTCTTTTTTATTTTTCTTTTCTTTTTCACGTGTTTTCCCCTTTTTTTACACTTTTTTTTTCTTTTTTTTTCTTTTCTTTCTCCCCTTTTTTTTTGAGAAAGTTTCTTCTTTTTTTTGTTTGCTCATCATGATAATGCATTTTTTTTTTGGCAAACCAAGATGTTCATGCATGCGTTTTTTGTAAATTGAATTGGTAGCATGATGTGATAGCATACCTGAAAGTCTTTGTAAATTTGGGAATTGGAGCTCGCAGCGATGTTGAGCCCTTCCTGATTTTGCGGAGACTTTGAGGTTTCGAAAGTTTAGAGTTTCGGAGCTCGCAGCAATGTTGAGCCCATCTTCAAGCTTTCTATTTCTTTCGGGGTATTTCCATTTTCTTCGGAATTGCTCCGGAATCATGCCAAAATTTCGCTAGATATTTTTTTAGCGAAATCCTGTCATTTTGATGATTTATCTTTTTCTTTTCCAACCTTTTGCAGGTGGTTCCTCCAGAATGAACAAGGGCAAAGAGCCTACTACAAGCACACCTCATCGATCTGCTAGATCTTCCAATGCGGCCGTTCAGCAGGCCTGGGAGAAGGTCCAGTATGTTAAAAGAAACCTCGAAGAGTGCAACTCTCTTAACAAAGATGAGATGAGACAGCGACTAATCGCTCTTTAGAGAGAGGAATTTTATAAGATCATAGTAAGCAGTCGTCCATGGGTGATGGATGATCAAAAGATTTTGCCCAGGCCTGCCTTCTTCTTTGGTGATGCAGTCCCTGATGACATGACATACCAGAGGAGATGTTTTCAGTTCTCTTTCACAGCTGATGGTGAGAAGAAGACTGTTGCTACCCGGTCGATGTTTGATCGCACCATCTCGATTATGAGCCTTTCTCCCACGTGCTCTAAGAGGGAAGATCCTCCAAGCTGGGTAAAAAGGTTAAATGTAATGAAGACTGGGGTTTTTGTTGGCGGTCCTTCCGGATATGCGGAGAAGTCACCTGCCCACATGGACATATTGATGCCGGTGAGCGGCTACCAGGGCGTTGATTATCCGTCAGTCGATTTGAGTTCGGTGGGCCTTGGTGTTTTCAGCGGCAACGGCAGCAATTGGGTGAAGCCTTTTCGACTCCGTGACCGCTTCAGTGCTGACTCCGAGTGGAAGTCGTGGACTGATCGTGTCCTGCTGATTGGGGGTGCCGTTTTGAAGGAAGCTGGGATTTTTGATGCGGTCCGCGCCTTTAGGGAGACCGTAATCTTTTCCGACGAGGCCTTCATGGCTATGTTGGAGTCATTCCTTCCACAAACCAATACCTTCGTTGTGACGAATGGTGAGATTGGTTTCTCTTTGTAGGAGCTGAGTGCCATTACTGGATTGCCCATCATTGGCAGACTCTATGGCGAGTTTATGCCGATCGACAGCATCCTTGAGGAGCAGTCTGAGGAGTTCAAGCTTTTGTACTTTCAGCTCGTCGCCTTCTATGATTTTTTAAAGGAGAAGGAGGGCTCAAAAGTAAGATCCAGCAGTTGGAAGAGTTTTAGCTCTTCGTCTCCCAACTTCTTTGAAAGTGGGGAGCCTTCTGATAGCATGACTTGGGAAGACAGGCCTAAGGATCCGGGTTCGAAGAAGATTTTGGCTATGCAAGAAGAGTTGAGAGATTTCTTTACGAGTACAAACGCCATATGTCCTGACAATGCACTGTTGAGAGATCTCGCTGTTTACCTCACTTATTGGCTAGGTGAGGCTGTTTTTCCTGGAGGAGATGGAACGCACATCAGGCCGGATTGTATTTTTTCGGCTTGTCAGATGGCGTTTGGAGAGCAGCTTGCTTTGGTGCCGGCTCTTTACTCCTATCTGTGTACCAAACTGCAGGCTGCTGCTTTTTTGGTTTGGCTTGGGCTCCCTATGAATAGGGTATTTTCAGCCCATATCTTTTATTCGTGGTTTGTATACCACTGTCCTGGCTTCCACCGGCTGGGTGCTGCTGGGATTGGTGTATGCCCTAAAGCCCACTAGCTGCATTCTCATCTTTTGTTACTGGATATTTATTGGTTATTTAATAGAATGACTCTTTTCTGCTTAAACATGTATATATGTATGGTTGTGTAGGGCCCATTGTTTTTAGTAAATGAATTAGGTGTGTAGTGTCTACACATAGATAGGTCTAATTCATGGACACTGGAAACATCATATTTGTTCATAACTGAGAGATGGAGCTGGGCACTTCATCTTGGTATAAGTTATAATGAGAGACTCTCCTGTATTCAGGGTGGCTTACCTAAGTCATGGGAGGGCTTTCCTGGATTTATCTCATTGGTGCATATGCAATGCATTGAACAGGACCATGGTAGGTGTGATCTCTAAAATAGTACTATCACAGAGAGAGATCAAGTCACCTCATGCTACTGAGTGACCGGTGCTCGCATTTGTGGATGAACTGACGAAGTCAAGTTCTTGTGCTTTAATTCACTATGGGTGAGATTATTTTCATGGGTCAACAGCTCTGTGTTTTGGGTACTCGGACTTGATCAGTTGGGACGTGCAGATGCAATATAGAATCTATGCCATCTAATGATGGAATGATCATCCCCTTAGAATTATCCGATTAATCATCAAAATCTAAGATCTTACTATATGGATGTTCCATATGGATATTGAACTTGTGGGTCGCTCCCTGGACCAAGAGAATGATATCCGGATGATGATTATGTTAAGGATATGAAGTTCTAAGGTTTAGATGTAATCGGGAAGGTTGATAGTACATGTGATAACCTGACTCGATTATGGATGTTACATAGAGGGGCAATCAGGTCATTACACTTAGTAGGTCGAAGACAACCGTCATTTTATGACGAGCTTATTATATATTTGTCCTTGGAGTTCAACCATAACTCTTTAGTGGAATGAGTTAAGGTTAAAATGGTCTTTATGTTGCTATGGGTTTAGCATGGACATTTTGGTCATTTTGGGAGCCAATGGCAAATATGTCTTTTGGTCCCTTCTCTAGTCACTTACCAAGATTGGCATGGTTTTCTAAAATGTTTGGATAACATTTGGTTGAATTATTTTAGTGGAAAAATAATTTTGAGTTTAAATTCAAATAGGCCTTTGATGGCATACATGAATTTAATTCTAGATAAATTATTAGTGGGCCATGGTGTGCATTATCATGTGGGACGTCTATAATGGGATTTCCATGGGTAAGGTTTCCAATTTTGAGTAGGTCTCTCTACTTGGAAGGTTGGACTCCTCTTTGGATTAGTATTCCTATGAGAAAGTTTCCTTTTTGGATTAGGAACTTAAAATTAGTAAGTGTTGTACAACTAGGATTACTAATTGCATGGGAAGTTCCTTAGTTTCCTTTTCTAATTGGATTGTATCTAAAAGGAAATAAATCTTTAGATTATACTTTCCTTTTAGGACATCTATGAGAATTAGAAGAGATAAGTTCTAAGGAAAGCTATTCCAAGTTTCTATAAAATAGGATGCAAGCTTCTTTTGGACGTCCACAACATAGCATTATAGGAGTCCCACACGTCCAGCCTTGGATTGCTTTCTTCTTCATTGAAGAAAGTTGTAGGTCTGAGATTTTTCCTTGGAAAAATAGTTCTCAATTCCTAGATTAAAATCCCACCATCTTAGCCAATCAGATTTGGAAGTGAGATAGAGGAGAAGATCAAAGGCAACACTACTGCAGAAAATTCCAGCAACTTGTTAGCTAGTTGCAAGTCTGAGTTCGGGCCTTTGGATCTATTTTTTCAGAGATTTGAAGTCTACAAATATTCGAGGTAATAGTCTTCTTCATTCTCCTTTAATTATACACTTGTTGGTCATGAATTCATGGAGTTCTCATGCGATCTCTATGGCTGATTTATGCTGCCCAAATCAGATTTTTTAAAATCTGTCATGTTACAAATTAGCCATGAATGTCTTCCGCTAATTTAGATCTGAATCGCAGTTTCTTTTCAGTGGTATCAGAGCCACTCCATGTGAAATCATGATCCCATGTTGTGTATAATTAATCCCAGATTGATTATGGGCATGGTGGCACCCTACTAAAGTTATGTTGTGATGCATGTTGTGTACAAGTTTCATTAACAATGCTGGAATTTATTTTCCAGATTTGTTTAAATGATGTACATGGTGTGTTTGCATGCACTAACCTCTTCGTTTGCAGCCATGTATTGCATCCTTGATGGTTCGCATGATTGTTATGTGGATTTGGATGTTTTTTCAATAGTTGGAAAGTGTACGATTGCGCGTTTAGCAATCATAGGAAGTTGTAATTCTTTCTTTACTTTTATTCCAACTAGTCATGATGTAAGCTTTCTTGAAAAGCATAGGTATCTCCAATGTAATTTGGGTTTTTATTTTTTATGGGTTTGCTTGTATAAATTTAATTTATTGGAACAAGCAAGAGCAAGAAAGTTTCAAGCAAGGTTGCAAGTAACCGAACTCCTTAGTGGTTGAGGAGACAAGACTTCTTGGTGCAAGATGAGATCTATTTTTGATGTCCTAGTTCGATAAGGATTACAAGTCCGAAGAGCAGGGAGCCATCAAGGATTACATACTTTTATTTGCTTTTATATATGGAATGCATGGATGAATGCTTTATATAATTGCTATAATTGTCACCTAGAAACATGGCCACCATTAGGTTCTAAAATTAGCATCTTTTTGTATTAGATTGTTTTTAGTTTGGCAAATTGTTTTAAACGGGACTTAGACCAGCACCTTCTATTTTGTCTAAGGTTTAAAATTGGATAGGGTTTAGTTTATCTTGGTACCCTTGGTTTCCAAAGAAGCCTAAACTAAAATCTAATTAGATGCCACCTATGGGTTTTCATAACCCAAGATAAGTCTTTGATTCTTTGAAGGGATTTGCTCAAATGTTTTAAAGCAAAGGTTATTTAATTTTAAGATGACTTAAGTCATAAATTTAATTAACCAAGTTTGCTAGATTTAAAAAGAGCTTTTGAGTAAAACAATGTAAAGATCAAATAGTATAAACCCTAGTGATAAATAATCAAGTGGGAGAGGGATTTTAGGAAAGACCCCACGGCCTTCCATTTTCGGTTCATGTTATCTCATTAAGGTGTTAGTAGGAGCGGCCACCCCTTCGGTGGAGTTCTTTACTAAAGACCGCTTTGATGGGTTAATGGGTGAACTAATGTGAATATTCATAATGAGGTGTTGGTAGGAGTGGCCATCCCTTCGGTGGAGTTCTTTACTAAAGATCACTTCTATAGAATGTCAATGAAGTGTTGGTGGGAGCGGCCATCCCTTCGGTGGAGCTCTTTACTAAAGGTCACCTCTAGGATGGATAAAAGTCTCTTCCCTTCGGAAGACATAATCATAGACATTCTGGGAAATTTCACAAGAGATGGTTATACACTTGACATAAGACGGTAATGACCTCTCCTTAGGAGTTAAAGGTTATTTGTCATATGAGGCCAAACCAATCAGTGATTGGACTACCACTGGATATGTGTCCAGATAGTGATAATCCAAATAAGTCTGCCTTAATTCAACGTGACTACAGGCTCGGCCATCCCTTCGATGGAGGGTCTATGAGGAGGTTGAAACACTGATACATTATGATTGGGGTTTAATGTAAAAAGTTTTGTGCTTTGTTTTTCCTTTTATAACAAGCACCATATGCATATTACATATATACTGCAAGTCTAATTATAAACCATTTCATATCCAGAGAAAGATGGGTAAAGATTCTTTTAGTCTGCTGATGTGCATTCTTCGTGAGAACAAACTGACTGGCCCTAACTACGTAGATTAGAAAAGAAATCTTGAGATAGTACTCACTGCTGAGGAGTACAAGTATGTCTTGGTAGAAACCTGTCCGGATATTGATGCTAATTCTACTGATGACCAGTTAGAGGCTGAGAGGAAATGGAAGAAAGCGAACAGCATGGCTAAATGCTACATGCTTGCTTCCATGTCCAACGTGTTGCAAACACAGCACGAGCATATGGACACGGCCTATGAAATCATGATGTCCTTGTCTGAGATGTTCGCAGACAAGAGCAGGCCAGCTAGGCAAGCTGCTATGAGGACTATCATGAATGCTAGGATGGCTGAGGGAACACCTATCAGAGAGCATATGCTCAAGCTGATGGATTGTTTCAATGAAGCTGAGATTCTAGGGGCTGAGATTGATGCAGGGAGTCAAACTGACATGATTCTCGAAACTCTGCCGGACTCTTTCAATCAGTTCAAGCTCAATTTCAATATGAGCAAGATGGACATGACTCTATCTGAGTTAATGAAAGAACTCCAGGCGGCAGAGGCCATCATGAAGCCCAAAGCCCAAGCTCATTTTTTCCAGTCTTCCTCTAAACTAAACCTGAAAGGGAAGAAGTTCAAGAAGAAGCAGAATAAGGGAAAAGGGCAGAAAAAGGACAACACTGGTAATAAGAAGGACAAGGGTACAGATGGAAAGCCCAAAGGGAAATGCTTCAAGTGTGGCCTCAAAGGTCATTGGAAGAAAGATTGTCCCAAGTTCCTGGCCTCAGTTAAGAAAGGTACATCTTTTTCATACTACATTGAAACTTATCTAGTGGTTGATTCTACTGACTCATGGATAGTAGACTCAGGAGCCACTAATCTTATCTGCAATTCATTGCAGGGGTTTCAGATAATGCAGAGAATTGAGAAAGGAGAGTTTGCCTTTAGAGTCGGAACTGGAGCTAAAGTTTAGGCAGCTGCAGTAGGAGTTGTTACCTTACATTTTTCATGTAATAGGATATTAGTTTTAGATAATGTTTTCTATGTTCCAGACATGAGGAAGAATTTAATTTCAGGTTCCAGATTAATTGAATTTAATTATTCAGTTTCTTTCCATTCTGGTGTTGATATCAGTAGAGATGGAAATATTATATGTTCCGGTAGAATACATGACAACTTATTTTATATATATCCTATTGCTCCCACACTGCATAATGTAGAACAAGAAAACTCAACTTCCCTTAAAAGGAAGGTATCTTTAATCAATGACACATATCTTTGGCACTTACATTTGGGTCACATTAACCTAAAACGGATTCAGAGGTTGGTAGAAGATGGGCCTTTAAGCTCATTAGATTTCAAACCTTTTCCTCAGTGCGAATCTTGTCTCAAGGGAAAGATGACCAAACGGTCATTCTCTGGAAAGGGACTAAGGTCAAAGGAGTTGTTAGAATTGATTCACACTGATGTGTGTGGTCCTATGAACAAATCGGCTCGAGGAGGGTATGAGTGTTACATCACCTTCACCGATGATTACTCTAGGTATGGATATGTATACTTAATGCGACGCAAGTCTGAGGCGTTTGATAAGTTCAAGCAATTCAAGGCTGAGGCGGAGCTACAACTAGGGAAACATATCAAAGCCCTTCGATCCAATCGAGGTGGCGAGTACCTCCTGGGTAAATTCAAGGAGTACCTCACACAACATGGGATTGTGTCTCAGTTGTCTGCACCGGGTACACCCCAGCAAAATGGTGTAGCAGAGAGAAGAAATCGTACCCTTCTTGATATGGTAAGGTCCATGATGAGTCATGCAACCCTACCTATATCTTTTTGGGGATATGCCCTAGAAGCAGCAGTATACATTTTAAATCTGGTACCTTCTAAATCAGTACCTAGGACACCCCAAGAAATGTGGACAAGTCGAAAACCTAATTTAAGACATATCCACATTTGGGGTTGTCCAGCCTATGTACTGAATGATAAAGCTACCAAGCTGGAACCCAGATCGGAAATGTGCTACTTCATTGGGTATCCTAAAGGAACGAGAGGTGGCATCTTTTATCATCCAAAGGAGCAAAAAGTGCTCATCAGCACTCATGCTAGGTACTTGGAGGATGATTGTATGATGCGCCAAGAGCTTAGTTGTAAAGAAATCCTTGAGGAGATTCTTCCGGGTTCTCCTATAACATCTGTACCAGATCCTGAGACAGTAGATGAACAAGATATTCCTTTTAACACTCTGGAGCCTCGTCGTAGTGGGAGAATTTCTAGACAGCCAGAAAGATATCTAGGAGTGTCTTTCAAGACAGACTCTGAAGATCTGGTTGAGGATCCTACTAGTTATGATGAAGCAGTAACGGATATAGATGCTGACATGTGGCAGCAAGCGATGAAATCTGAAATGGATTCTTTGTATTCCAATCATGTATGGGAACTTGTAGGTGCACCTGAAGGAATTAAACCCATAGGGTGCAAATGGATCTACAAGAGGAAGAGAGGAGTGGATGGGAAGGTGGAAAACTTCAAAGCAAGACTGGTGGCAAAAGGATATACTCAGAAAGAGGGTATCGATTATGAGGAAACCTTTTCACCAGTGGCTATGCTTAAGTCTATAAGGATTCTCTTGGCCATCGCATGTCATTATGACTACGAGATATGGCAGATGGATGTCAAGACAGCTTTTCTTAATGGAAGTCTTGACGAATGCATCTATATGATGCAACCAGAGGGCTTCATTGCTAGTGGCCAAGATAACATGGTTTGTAAACTTAAGAAGTCCATTTATGGACTTAAGCAAGCATCTAGAGCATGGAACATCAAGTTTAATCAGGCAGTCAAATCTTTTGGCTTTGATCAAAACATTAATGAACCGTGTGTGTATAAGAAAGGAAGTGGAAAAGCAGTTGCATTTATGGTTCTGTATGTAGATGACATATTACTCATAGGAAATGATGTAGGTTTATTGTCATCCACAAAGGTTTGGTTATCCTCTCAATTTCAGATGAAGGATTTGGGTGAAGCCAGCTATATCTTAGGGATCAAGCTTTTGCGTGATCGCAAGAGTAAGATTTTAGCCTTATCCCAATCTTCATATATTGAGAAGATATTTGTCAAGTTTAACATGCATGACTCCAAGAAGGGTTTGCTACCTTCTAGACATGGAATTCCACTGTCTCGAGATCAATGTCCAAAGACATCTGAAGAGATAGAGAGCATGAGGAGAGTTCCATATGCATCCGCTGTTGGAAGCCTCATGTATGCCATGTTATGTACTAGACCAGATATTTGCTTTGCCGTTGGCATGGTTAGCAGATATCAGTCAAACCTGGACCTATGCATTGGACAGTTGTTAAGCATATATTCAAGTATCTTCGGAGAACGAAAGATTATATGCTGACCTTTCGAGCAGATGATCTAACGCCTTTGGCGTATACAGACTCTGATTTCCAATCTGATAGTGATTCTAGAAAGTCTACCTCAGGTTACGTCTTTACTCTGTCAGGAGGGGCTATATCATGGAGAAGTGTCAAGCAATCCTGTACTGCTGATTCTACCATGGAAGCAGAGTATGTGGCGGCATCGGAAGCTGCGAAGGAAGCGGTATGGCTTAGAAAATTCCTATTGGAATTGGGAGTTGTTCCTGCAGTGCATAAACCGATTGTCATGTACTGCGATAACACTGGTGCTGTAGCACAGTGCAAAGAGCCCATGAATCATAAGAAAGGCAAGCATATTCAGAGAAAGTACCACTTGATCCGGGAATTCATTCAAGATGGAGAGATAGTGGTGGAGCATATTGCTTCGGCAAATAACTTAGCTGACCCATTCACTAAGACTCTTACTGAGAAAGTCTTCACTTCTCATGTTGAGTCTATGGGTGTTAGGTTCGGAAGTAGTGATCTTTAGTGCAAGTGGGAGTTTGTTGGGATTGGTGTATGCCCTGAAGCCCACTAGCTGCATTCTCATCTTTTGTTACTGGATATTTATTGGTTATTTAATAGAATGACTCTTTTCTGCTTAAACATGTATATATGTATGGTTGTGTAGGGCCCATTGTTTTTAGTAAATGAATTAGGTGTGTAGTGTCTACACATAGATAGGTCTAATTCATGGACACTGGAAACATCATATTTGTTCATAACTGAGAGATGGAGCTGGGCACTTCATCTTGGTATAAGTTATAATGAGAGACTCTCCTGTATTCAGGGTGGCTTACCTAAGTCATGGGAGGGCTTTCCTGGATTTATCTCATTGGTGCATATGCAATGCATTGAACAGGACCATGGTAGGTGTGATCTCTAAAATAGTACTATCACAGAGAGAGATCAAGTCACCTCATGCTACTGAGTGACCGGTGCTCTTAATCTTGAGCATTTGTGGATGAACTAACGAAGTCAAGTTCTTGTGCTTTAATTCACTATGGGTGAGATTATTTTCATAGGTCAACAGCTCTGTGTTTTGGGTACTCGGACTTGATCAGTTGGGACGTGCAGATGCAATATAGAATCTATGCCATCTAATGATGGAATGATCGTCCCCTTAGAATTATCCGATTAATCATCAAAATCTAAGATCTTAGTATATGGATGTTCCATATGGATATTGAACTTGTGGGTCGCTCCCTGGACCAAGAGAATGATATCCGGATGATGATTATGTTAAGGATATGAAGTTCTAAGGTTTAGATGTAATCGGGAAGGTTGATAGTACATGTGATAACCTGACTCGATTATGGATGTTACATAGAGGGGCATTCAGATCATTACACTTAGTAGGTCGAAGACAACCGTCATTTTATGACGAGCTTATTATATATTTGTCCTTGGAGTTCAACCATAACTCTTTAGTGGAATGAGTTAAGGTTAAAATGGTCTTTATGTTGCTATGGGTTTAGCATGGACATTTTGGTCATTTTGGGAGCCAATGGCAAATATGTCTTTTGGTCCCTTCTCTAGTCACTTACCAAGATTTGCATGGTTTTCTAAAATGTTTGGATAACATTTGGTTGAATTATTTTAGTGGAAAAATAATTTTGAGTTTAAATTCAAATAGGCCTTTGATGGCATACATGAATTTAATTCTAGATAAATTATTAGTAGGCCATGGTGTGCATTATCATGTGGGACGTCTATAATGGGATTTCCATGGGTAAGGTTTCCAATTTTGAGTAGGTCTCTCTACTTGGAAGGTTGGACTCCTCTTTGGATTAGTATTCCTATGAGAAAGTTTCCTTTTTGGATTAGGAACTTAAAATTAGTAAGTGTTGTACAACTAGGATTACTAATTGCATGGGAGTTCCTTAGTTTCCTTTTCTAATTGGATTGTATCTAAAAGGAAATAAATCTTTAGATTATACTTTCCTTTTAGGACATCTATGAGAATTAGAAGAGATAAGTTCTAAGGAAAGCTATTCCAAGTTTCTATAAAATAGGATGCAAGCTTCTTTTGGACGTCCACAACATAGCATTATAGGAGTCCCACACGTCCAGCCTTGGATTGCTTTCTTCTTCATTGAAGAAAGTTGTAGGTCTGAGATTTTTCCTTGGAAAAATAGTTCTCAATTCCTAGATTAAAATCCCACCATCTTAGCCAATCAGATTTGGAAGTGAGATAGAGGAGAAGATCAAAGGCAACACTACTGCAGAAAATTCCAGCAACTTGTTAGCTAGTTGCAAGTCTGAGTTCGGGCCTTTGGAACTATTTTTTCAGAGATTTGAAGTCTACAAATATTCGAGGTAATAGTCTTCTTCATTCTCCTTTAATTATACACTTGTTGTTCATGAATTCATGGAGTTCTCATGCGATCTCTATGGCTGATTTATGCTGCCCAAATCAGATTTTTTAAAATCAGTCATGTTACAAATTAGCCATGAATGTCTTCCGCTAATTTAGATCTGAATCGCAGTTTCTTTTCAGGTGCTGCACAGGATGACGATCCTCTGATGATTCAATTGGCTAAGGGCAAAGCCGTGTTCGAATCGCTTTTGTTTGCCCGTATGAGGATCCGACGGTTCAGGGACGTCGAGATGGGGCAGTCTTCAGTGAAGCTTTCTCCGGAGTTGCGGAAGAAGGCTTTTGATTTTGGTGCCTCCCGAGACTCTACCAGGGCAGGGTCGGGAAGGCATTACTCCTTGACAAATGCAGAGAAGGAGTGGCTTTCCAGCATACGTGTCGACACGATGGTGTACCGTAGACATCTTTTCGTCGATATCCAGCCGTATGTGCCTTCTCGCTTTGCACTATAGTTAGGCTTTTCTTAAGGCGTTGTTGGTGCGCCTTCGAGTATGGTGAAGCGCTTTGGAGGTTTGCAGGATGGCATAAATGCATGGGCTTTTTATAGTGCTGAAGACACTACTGCCATGATTTCTTATCCTGTGTTGTCGACTTTTCGATCTGTCGGCTTCACGAAGTGGTTCGCAGTGAGCTTTTCGGCATATCAAGGGCTTTCCAAGAAGGAGCTTGATGCAAAGTTATCTTCTGGAAAAGGCATTGGAAAGTCGGATGGCGTCCGGCGAGAGGAAGTTTGGGCCTTCCTTTCTGGAGAGAAACACAAGATAGGCTATCTTGGTGACCAGGGCATCATTAGTTCTGAAGCTGTCCGGGAGGTACCTGATGAGGCTTTAGAGCAGTTAGAACATGAGGAAGCTGAGTTTGATGTTTGGATGTAAGCGGCACAGAGGCGAGCTTCCATGGAGTCTACTGGCAAGAGTAGACCATCTAGTGAGGAGTCAAGTGAGAAACCTGACCCTGACAAAGGGGCAGATTCTTCTAGGAGGCGAGCCCGCAGGGGTAAGAGGAAGAGGAGTTATTGTAGCAGCGAGGGGCCACATGAGGACTCTCCTGACATAGAAGTCCTTCTTACTATCAATGAGGAGGTGACAGGGAATGCTAACGAGCATCCGGAAAAAAGGAGCCGAGAAGAAGAGACCGCCGGTGAAGGTATGATTCTTCCTCTTTCTCTTTCTGTTTCTTTCATGGAATTTTCCATGTCTTGATTTGCTTTCTCCCCCCGCTACTTTTTTTTAGCGAAGGATGAAGACTTGGCGATGCCTGAGGTTCCTGCCGATGAGGCGGTGACGGATCTGGTTGCGGCACCAGAAGAAGAACCGAGGGACTTTGGAGTGATTCCAGAATCTCCAACTGGTATGACTTCTTTTGCTTTCTTCTTCTTCATTTTTTTTTTGTCTGTGACTCGGTTTACTAACATTTTTCTTGTCAGCTGACTTGCCACAGGATTCCGATGACTTTGAACCATCGATGGATGCAAATGTTGACGATGCTTCCGATGAGTTCATGGAGGAAGAGAGTGTTCCGCAAGTCGTCGAAGAAGGTATTTTGTAGTAATAACCCTGATAATGATTTTCAAACGGGATCATATTCATACCTTTTTGTGTTTCTTTGGCAGGTTTTGAAGTGACAGAAGAGAGTCCATCGCATCCATCAGAACCAGAGCAAGGGATGCCAGAGGTTGATCCAAAGGTAGGGATTTGTAGAACCAGTTCTGACAGGGTTGAGGAGATATCTCGTGCTGAGATTCCTTCCCCAGCAGCTTCGACTAGAAAGAGTTCTTTTGTTCCTCTTCCAACAGGGCATGACATGAGCAGCCGACCGACGGAGCAGGGCGAATCTTCAACTGGGCCATCTCTTCTTTTTGTGAAGAAGGTGGTGGCGTGGGTTCTGAGCTCTTGGATTGAGACTCTCCTTTCTTGGCACTTGGATGCCTGATTTGGCATGATCCAGCATGTGCAGGAGATTCTCAATGATGCTGAAGAGGTTGGTCTGGATGTCACAGGAGCCAAGGCGATCGTTGATAGGATCATTGCAGCGGGTGACAAGTGGTTTGAGACCATTGGTTTTGCTGACAACCAGTTCTTCAAGGAGATGTTCCTGGACCCTGCCGATATATCTAAGTCTGACCTGAAGCAGCTAGTCCGAGAGAAGAACTTAGAAGAGCTAGCCATCATTGGGCTGACGCATGACCTTAACATCCTTGATAGGGAGGTCGATGAGGCCAGGAAACTTCTTGAGCATTTGAAGGCAGAACCCGCTGCCAAGTCGACTGCTATAACAGAGGCTCGCGACAGGGAGAGTGCTCTGATTCGCCGGGTTGCAGATGCTGATCGAGTTCTCGAAAGGAAGTTTCAAGAGGACAAACAATGACAAACTGCTCGGGATAAGCTTCCCGGTGTGAAAGAAGGGTTACAACCTACCCCAGCATCTCATGGCAAGTTCCTAACGAAGCGTGCCCTGGAAACTCTGACGGCTGAGGCCAAAAGTTTGCTCGAGGAGCTGAAACTTTGGCTAGAAGCCATTTTTGGCTGAGTTCCTGATTTGTTGTAGCAGAAACTATCCTTCTCTTCTTTTTTTAGTACCACATATTTTTTGGTACTTTGCTTTTCTTTTCTTCTTTTTTTTTTTTGTAGTGCTTGTGAACACTTTCTTTTTGGTACCACATGTATTTTTTTTGGTACTCTCTTTTTTTTGTTTGTTTCACTACGCTCACTTAAACCTTTTTATGATGAAAGTAATTGCTAAATGGGATACTTTCTTTTTTTTGTTTTCCCTACGCTCACTTAAATCTTTTTGTGATGAAAGCAATTGGTAAATGGGATTTGATCAAAAGTTTATCATTTTGTGAAAATCTTTTGTCAAAATATTGTTTTGGCATGGGAGCCAGGTTTTGTTTATGGCATGAGAGCAATAATTGCTAAATGGGATACTTTCTTTTTTTTTTGTTTTCCCTACGCTCACTTAAATCTTTTTGTGATGAAAGCAATTGCTAAATGGGATTTGATCAAAAGTTTATCATTTTGTGAAAATCTTTTGTCAAATGATTGTTTTGGCATGGGAGCTAGATTTTGTTTGTGGCATGAGAGCTGATTTTGGCATGAGAGCCAGTTTTTTGTGGCATTAATAGCCGAGTTTGAGGCATTGATAGCCGGTTTGGTGGCATTGATAGTGGCATTTATTGCCAGTTTTGGTGGCATTTATAACGTTTTTTTTAAGCCAAGTTTTGGTTTGTGGCATTGAGAGCCGGTTTTGTTTTGTAGCATTGATAGCTGGTTTGTGGCATTTATAGCCGGTTTGGTGGCATTTTTAGCCGATTTTGGTGGTATTTATAGCCGATTTGTGGCATCTATAGTAGGTTTTAGTTTTCAAAAATGCAAGTATCAACTAAGAGTCGCCTCCCTGCTGAATGGTCTTGCACGTATCGATGGAATGTCGCATCCTTGCTAATTCGATTGCGAGTATCGATGGAATGTCGCCTACTCGCGGATTTGGGTGCAAGTTTCGATGGAATGTCGCATCCTTGCTTTTTAAAATTTTGGTTTTGCGGGTACTGACTTGGTGTCATTTCCCCATGATTTTTGAAATTTTCTGTTTTCTCGAACCTTTGGTTCGTGGATATCAACTGCAATGTTGCATCTCCACGATTTCTTGGTTTTTTCGAACCTTTGAAATTTGGGTTGTGGATATCAACTGCAATGTTGCGTCTCCACATTTTTTTTTATTTTTTTTACAAGTATCGACGAAATGTCGCTTTCCTGCGATTTTGGAAGTGTTGAACGTGGTTCGCATTCTTCCAGTTTGTGCGAGTATCGACTAAGCGTCGCTTTCTCGCCATTTTTTTGAAAAATCATTTTTTTTGTTTAAAGACACGAGGGTCGTAAATTTTGACCTAAAACCATTTTGGCGGTAAAAGGCAACGTGGACTAGGGTGGGAATCCCTGAATCCAGATTTTGTTTCAAACCATGAATGTTGGGTTCAAGGATTGATAATTTTGGTCAAGTTAGGGAGAGGTTCCTAAACTTGGAGTTTTTGAACAATGAAACGGTGAAAGTAAGCATTGTTTGAATTTCTAGAAGTTTCAACATTTGATATGAAAATTCTAAAAAGAGTGGGTTTGACGAGTGAGTACCTGAAAATAGATTTTGGCCGTACAGGCATTGCTCTTACCTAGTTGGGTAAGTCTTCAAAGGTAGTACCGCTTTAAGAACTTACCGTTGATGGGCAATATACATCTGTCACCCTCCATGTTTAGGAGTGCGTATGCGCCGTTGGAGAAAACCTTGTCGATGACATAGGGTCCCTCCCATTTTGGCTCAAACTTGCCTTTGGACTTATGAGCGAAGACCATTGGTCTTTTTACCGCAAGAACCAAATCACCCTTTTTGTAGGCGCTGTTGACACCAAAAATGTCACTTTACCTCTTCAAGATCGAAAAAGCTACATGAAGTCGCAACCTGCCATAAATAGGCAATGCTACTTCCAAAAAATCAAATCTTGTCATAATCAAACAAAAACTGCAAGATCCTTCAAGACAGCCAAAAGAGGAGTACACAAGAAGTTTCAGGCCATTTCAAAATCATTTGGCCTAACTTCACTTCTCCGGCAGCTGAAAAGGAGCTCCCGACGGTGAAAGCATCGGAGACACCAAATCTTCGATCAGAGCCTGTGGATGGTATCAAAATACATCCAAAAGGCTCCACGTCAAGTTCCAAGTCAAACTGACAACGTTTGACCCAACATCAACCCTCGAACAGCTAAATCAAGCCTCTCGGCGGTGAGAACCACCGAGGCCATCACTCATCAAAAAGAGCACATGGACGGCTTCAAAATGCTTACAAAGGGCTACACGTCAAATTTCAGGTCATTTCGACAACATTTGACCATACTTGGACGATCGGAAGCCAAATCAGGCCTCTCGCGGCGAAGCTCCCCGGGACCATGGTTTCCAAGATAGAGCCTATGGATCATCTTAAAATGACTCCAATAGGTTCCCTGTCAAATTTCAAGTGAATCGGACATCGGTTGACCGCACATCAAACCGCGACATCTTTATTGCGACAAAAACAAGTCTACTGGCGATAAGGCCCCAAACGGCTTCAAAATTCAAACAAAAGCCTATGGTTGGTCTTATTTATTGCTTAGGAGGCTTCACCTCAAATTTCAGGTCATTCCGACATCGTTTGGCCCAGTTTCAGCTTCTGACGGAAAATTGGAAGCTCTACGCGACAAAGTCTTCAGTTTTCTCGGAAAATTAGAAACTTTGCAATCCAAAAATGGAAGGATTCTCATCAAGTTTTCTACAGGGAAATCAGGCCAATAAATGATAAAAAATTTCAATAAAAAATAGAGAAGAAAAAGGAATCAAAAAACATAAAAAACGGCCGCAAAACGGGACAAAAAGTGGGAAACTCCCCCACCTGCGACCCTGGCCCATGGTCGCCGGCGATCATGGAGCCCGGAATCGCCGAGTGGGCCCCAAAAGGCCCGTTCTTCATCGTTTTTCGCGATTCGAAGCTTCTGTTGACACCAAAAATGTCACTTTGCCTCTTTAAGATCCAAAGAGCTACATGAAGTCGCAACCTGCCATAAATAGGCAATGCTACTTCCAAAAAATCAAATCTTGTCAGAATCAAACAAAAACTACAAGATCCTTCAAGACAGCCAAAAGAGGAGTACACAAGAAGTTTCGGGCCATTTTAAAATCATTTGGCCTAACTTCGCTTCTCCGGCAGCTGAAAAGGAGCTCCCGGCGGCGAAAGCATCGGAGACACCAAATCTTCGATCAGAGCCGATGGATGGTCTCAAAATACATCCAAAAGGCTCCGCGTCAAGTTCCGAGTCAAACCGACAACGTTTGACCCTACATCAACCCTTCGAATAGCTAAATCAAGCTTCTCGGCGGCAAGAACCACCGAGGCCATCACTCATCAGATAGAGCACATGGACGGCTTCAAAATACTTACAACGGGCCACACGTCAAATTTCAGGTCATTTCCACAACAATTGACCAGACTTTGACGCTCGGAAGCCAAATCAGGCCTCTCGGCGGTGAAGCTCCCCAGGACCATGGTTTCCAAGATAGAACCTATGGATCATCTTAAAATGACTCCAATAGGTTCCCTGTCAAATTTCAAGTCAATCAGACATCGGTTGACCGCACATCAAGCCGCGACATCTTCATCGCGATAAAAGCAAGTCTACTGGTGATAGGACCCCAAACGGCTTCAAAACTCAAACAAAAGCCTATGGTTGGTCTTATTTATTGCTCAGGAGGCTTCACACCAAATTTCAGGTCATCCCAACATCGTTTGACCCAGTTTCAGCTTCTGATGGAAAATCGACAACTCTACACGACAAAGTCTTCGGCTTTCCCAGAAAATTGGAAACTTTGCAAAACAAAATGCAAGGATTCTCATCAGGTTTTCTATAGGGAAATCAGGCCAATAAATGATCAAAAAAGTCAAGAAAAAATACAGAATAAAAAAAGAATAAAAAAACAGCAAAAACGGATACAAAACGGGACAAAAGAGGGGAAAAACCCCCAGGGTCGCAGGCCCCTGCGACCCTGGAGCCTGGGATCGCCGGGAGGGCCCCGGAAATTCCGTTTTCCGCCATTTCTTCACAATTCGAAGAGTCCAACTCCTCTGATTTTCCAAAATTCATACTTTTGAGACACGAAATCCTCTGACATCCGTCAAAAACACGGGTCAATCATCAAGAGTATCGAAATCAACATTGATCGCCAACCGGTCAACCAAAAAAAGTGTGCTTTCTACCCGACCGATCGAGAAATCGACAGGACAGATGGCACCGACCCGCTGTTGGCAACCAATACCTGAAGTTACATGGTCATCTGATGCCGATCTACATGAAGATCCATCATTGATTATCACCAGAAGAATCCCAAAAGACGCGGCACGGCCCGCGACTCTTCAACTGCTCGGCGACCACTTAATGCGATTAATTGACTAGCTTTATTACAGTCATTAATCCATTTCTTTGGACGGCCCAATCAGAAGCAAGCATCCGGGAGTTACAAGTCGAGAGATTCATGGCATTTAACCCATGAAACTCCTCCCATCATGGCGATTAAAGGCGATTAAATGCCCTCAATCTCCTCCGGCCAATCAGAAGATAAGAAAAAGAAGTTACAAAATAAAGGAATTAAATCCTGTAACTCCTCCCATTATGAGGCTTAATGACAATAAAAGCCCATAAACCCTCCTAAATGGCTACCAAAAAGCCTATAAATAGGAGAGCATTCCAAGAAGAAAGGGACAACATAGAAAACACACAACAGACTGCAGAAAATCCGGAAACTCAGACAAAAAAAGGCATCATAAATCCAGAGAAAGAAAGAGAGAAAACTCTGCGGAAGTTCTATACCAACCACCGCTACAAGGTGACAAAAGTCCCTTGGGGGGTCCCTCCCCCCTCCCCAAGGTCCTTGCCTTCTCCTTCTGCCTCCAATGGCTTAGACGTGGCTTTTCAGCCCGTCTACTTAGTTTTTTATTGGACATAGGATCTCCTTTTGGTCTTTGTCCTCTAAAAACTTGAGGTTATAGCCAAGCCAAGCGAATCAATAGCATCCTCTGTTCTCATCTGCATGGATGATGGCGAAGTCCACGTATGGCTTGCGACCGTCAATCTGAACGGGTCCCCCACAATCTCCTGAGAAGTTAGATCCTCATTTTCTTGCTTTTCATTGTAGTTTGTATTTTTTCAAAAGAGACAAAAATCACAACTCTTGTCTTTCATTATTGATAAGAATTGTAAATCGGCTATAAACGCCAAAATCGGCTATAAACGCCAAAAATCGGCTGTAAACGCCAAAATCAGCTATAAATGCCAAAAAAATCGCCTTTCACGGCAAATTAAGAAAATTTCTCTTTTCTTAAATATATGTGCAATGGAAGACTTGAAAGAAGTTGATTTCCTTTTTACTTGCGAAGGTTGATCTCCGGATCACCACTTGCAATTCCAAGTAAAATAGAAAATCTGGCACACCCACACAAAAGAAATGTTGATGCACGCCTCTGCCCCCCTCCAGTTACGAATGGGTCGGACCCAAACGGACTCCCACGTCCACCAACGTCGGTAGAACCGAGCGAGCAGAATGCGCCGATCTTTCAAGCTGGCACACCCGGTGGGACCCGTTCATTTGAGAACACGATGCTAGAAATGAAATATTTGCATATCATATCTATTGCTCTATGCTTATACCTTTTTTCTTGATTCCTTGGCTACTTTCTAATTGGTGGCCTATGTTGGATTCTGTATCTAAAAAAAATTGAGATGAGATTTTTTTTGGAAATTTCTAATTCTTTGAATTTATTTCCACTCTTTCTCTTTTCAAAAAAACAAAAAATCAGATTTTTCATTTTGGATTCAAAATTGAGAAACCATGATCCTTTCCTATCGTTCATCGTGCTTGCAGAAATGTTGAGCCTGTTCGACTAAGGTTTTGGGCCATCGTTTTTCTTCGATGAGTTCATTAAAGATCTAGAAAAAAAAAAACAAAAAAACAAAAAATCAGATTTTTCATTTTGGATTCAAAATTGAGAAACCTTGATCCTTTCCTATCGTTCATCGTGCTTGCAGAAATGTTGAGCCTGTTCGACTAAGGTTTTGGGCCATCATTTCTCTTCGATGAGTTCATTAAAGATCTAGAAAAAAAAAACAAAAAATCAGGTTTTTCATTTTGGATTCAAAATTGAGAAACCTTGATCCTTTCCTATCGTTCATCGTGCTTGCAGAAATGTTGAGCCTGTTCGACTAAGGTTTTTGGCCATCGTTTCTCTTCGATGAGTTCATTAAAGATCTAGAAAAAAAAAAACAAAAAAAAACAGATTTTTCATTTTGGATTCAAAATTTAGAAACCTTGATCCTTTCCTATCGTTCATCGTGCTTGCAGAAATGTTGAGCCTATTCGACTAAGGTTTTGGGCCATCGTTTCTCTTCGATGAGTTCATTAAAGATCTAAAAAATATATATATTTAAAAACAAAAAAAAAGACATAGACCACTAAGGTTAAACCAACTGCGTTCTTTGATCATGGTCGATTCAAGAAAAGCCTTGTCCAGAGTGTGGAGACAGCTTAACAGTTCTAGGCAAGGGTCCTCCAAACGGGTTCATTAAGTAATCCTACCCTTACCTGGGGGCAATTCTATCAATCGAGATTTCATAAGATCGGGTTAGGAGGCCTATGTGTACTCTCTCATCTTTTAAATAAAATTTTTTCAAAAATAAAAATTTTAAAAATAAAAATTTTAAAATAAAAAATAAAAAAATTCAAAAAAATCTTAAAAAAAATAAAATAAAAAAAAATTTTAAAAAAATCCTCAAAAATCCATCATTTTGGGTTTAGATTGGAGAAATCTTGGTCTTCTCCTTTCTGAGCACTGGCGCTCGCGGAAATCGTTGAGCCCATGTTCAGATTGGAGTGCCTTTTGCTCTCTTTGATGAACCCGATATTGTCATTTCAAAAACAAAAAAAACTCATCATTTTTGGATTCAGATTCGAGAAATTATGGTTCATTTCCTTCTGAATACTAGCGCTTGCGGAAATCGCTGAGACCGTATTTGGATCGGAATACCATCTGCTCTCTTTGATGAATCCAATCTTGACCTTTCAAAACAGAGAATCTCATCTCATGGATGCGGTCTCAAAATATTTGTGTCTAGCGGTACTAGTACGCCCATTCAGGGTCTACTGTATTCACGACCGGCACATTTGTAACTCCAACTTTATATTCTTCTTACCTCGAGCAAGCTCTGCTTCTCGATAAGTCGAATTCAAGTTCACAATTGCTTCTAGCAGTCACTGGGACGCTCATTCTGGGCTTACCATACCTGCGATCAGAACAATTGTACCCTCTATGGCATTTTGCCTTCTTCATATTGCTTGGGTCATCTCCCTCGAGCAATTTGAAAAGACAAAATCATAGAACTTCCCATTTATGATCATTATATTCTTGTGATTACTAATGGATGTGGTCTTGTTCCAGAAACTTTTCGAAAAAACTAACAATGGCAGCATCACTAACCATTACCTTCGACGAGAACAAGCACCAACTTATGCTTCAACAGAAGCAAACCACGCGCAGCTACAAGCGCCCCATCAGTTGCCGAAGCGTCAACTCCCTCGGCAACTCTCTGAACTCCGGGTCGACCTCGACTCCCCGAACTATCGTCTTTGGGACGCTGGGACCATTCCCACTTCCCGAGGAACAAACTGCTCTTTCCAAGAAGCAGAAACTCGCCTCTCAACGTGTCACTACCGTGACACCAAAGGCAAGCACCAGAAGGCCCGAAGCCCGTGGCAGCCCCACGAAGCCTCAACCCTCAAATGACCAGGTCTATCCCAAGACTTGGTCCCCAAGACCTTCACCAAAATAAAGAAGGTCCCAAACATCCACCAAGCCATCATTCCTGGCTCCACTCAAGGAGAACCAGTTCTACCCTCTTGCCTACATGAAAGAGGAGAGACCCATCTCCAATCTGACTCTCAAGTCAACCCAGCATGAGCCGGCTTGTTCCTACAAGCCCAAAATCAAGTCATGCATCACAAGGCCTCTGCAAACGCCTGCTAAGGCCTACAAACCTACAGTTCGACCCTTCATCTCTACAGGGGCCGAACTCCAAAAATTCAAAGCTTCGCTGCAACAGGCGAAGGACAAGGTTCGCATCCTATCCTTGCCCAACTACAAAGAAGACAGGCATGGCTGCTGCGCCCGAGGGAGCACATCCTTCATCGTCAAAGCCCAGCCAGAGCTGACCGAAGCTCAAGTTGCTCGTTGTATACGCCGCCGCGCGTCGTATCGGCAAAAGAGACTAGAGAAGTAAAGGACCCAGCCTCCTACACTTCAAGTCTCTCCCAAATGGGTCGAAAAAGATAGACCCAACCAAGTTGATGCCGTCCATATGGTTGGAAAAACCAGAAGGTGCCAAAAGTCAGCAACAAAAATTCATGTCCGACGTCCGATGACCCGCAGCGTGTCCAGGACTAGAAGACATTCAGAAGAATCTCCTGCTCCTTCAAGCAAAGGACGGCAGAGTGATCCTTCCTCAAGCTCTTCTTCAAAAAGAATGAGCCCCAGCTCAGTCACCAGGACAGTTTCTTCGTTTGAATCACGAAGGATGAACGTCTTGGCTACAAATTATGAGCCACCACCCCGCAATCCACCTCAAGATGATGCGATCACCCGCATCCAGCAGTTGGAACAAGGCCAACAGAGGATTGAAACTCTTATGGAAAACCTTCTCCTCGCCTTCAAAAATCAGGCGAACAATGAACCTCCTCTGAATCATCAAGACGATGAGGTAAATGGAGAAGAAAATGAGTCACGCGCCCTTACCAAAAAGGACGTAGACAGTATCCTCGCCAAAGCAAAAGAAAAGGATACACTCAAGGAGCATGGGATCAAGCCACCATATCCCTTATGGATGGACTCGGTCCCGTTCCCCACAAAATTCAAGCATCCTACTTTCCAAACATATACGGGGAAAGGATCAGCCAGACAGCACGTCATCCACTTCAAGATCCTGACGGGAGCTATCGCGGATCAAGATGCACTCAAGATCCGCCTCTTTGCAAGTACCTTGAAAGGTACGGCCTTCGATTGGTACTCCACTCTGCCGGATGACTCCATCCAAAACTGGGCCATGCTAGAGACACGCTTCCTGACTCAGTTCAAAGGTGAGGATCATCCCGCTACTATGGCTCCGCTGTGCAGCCTAAAACAGGGGGAGAATGAGTCAACATATGACTTCATTCACAAGTGGAAAGCAATGGCATACAAATGCTCTGATGTATTGCCACAAGCGTCGCTAGTCGACATCTGTCGAAACAACATGAGAGCCAGAATCCACTCCATGATCATCGGCAACAAATCAAAAAACCTGGGAGAACTCCTAGAAGCTTCCATGGAAGCTGAAACGATGATTAAAGACCTCAACAGTTAGAAATCATCAAGAAAAGAGCCAACCGCTATTGCAACCTCAAAACCAAAGAAAAAAGAGGTCCTCAATGTGCAGACCAAGTCAGCTCCTCAGCCACCAAAGAAAGCTGAAAACAAAGCTGCTGGTAAGAGACCTGAACTCTCAGATGCCTTCAAAGAACGAGTAGAGAAGAAATACCCGTTTGATGAAGATGTTGATGAAATCTTCGGGGCTCTTGTGGCAAACGGCAAGCTCACCTTGTCTGAACCAAAAGACCCGGTGATGTTGGCAAAACCAACGATCCTCGGTACTGTCCATACCATCAGATGATCTCGCATCCTCTCAATCAATGCTTCGTTGTGAGAGAAAAAATAAACGAGATGTGGAAAAATGGAGTCATCACCTTTGACAAAAACTATGGGTCTGCCTCCGTCAACATGGTGACATGTGGACAAACATCAAAATCACCGAAGAAGAAGATCACTACTTCCTTCAAGGTGATAAACTCAATCCAAGCGTCCGAGGAACTGGTTCCTTACCCGACACCAGACGGACAACCCATATGGGTACATCCTGATCTCCTGGAAGATGAAAATTGGGAGGTCGTGAAAACAAAGCCTACGGTTCAACAGCGAAGGCAGGCTAGGAAATATCTCCTCAAGCTCAAACGGCAAGAGAAGACCCAGCCAAAACAAGAAGTCAAAGAAAAGGCAGAGGCTTCCTCTACCGCTTCACTGGAGGCAACAAAAACATCCCTTCCAGAGACTTTAAAGGGGGTAAGAAAATTCACTCTCAGCGATTTCATGGCCTTTCGAAGCCTGGGGTATGGACATCATAGGTCCTATTTCTCCCCCTTCGAGCAAAGGTCATCGCTTCATCTTCGCCGCTACGGATTATTTCTCCAAGTGGTCAGAAGCATTTGTGCTCAACGAAATGAAGACCTCATCAGTCCTTCAGTTCCTACGCACCAACATCATTTTTCGTTTCGGCATACCCAAAAGATTCGTCCATGATAACGGACCACAATTCCGGGATCATCGATTCTATAGGTTCTGCGACAAATACAAAATCCAAAGCTGTCCTTCGACTCCATACAATCCGGCAGCAAACGGATTAGCAGAAGCTTTCAACAAGACACTCTGCAAAATCCTCAAAAAAAAATGGTCTCTAGTCACAAAAGAGACTGGAGCGACAAACTGTCTAAAGCTTTGTGGGCCTATCGAACCACCGTTCGAGGACCAACCCATAGCACACCATTCTCCTTGGTCTATGGATGCGAAGCTGTCGCGCCCTTGGAAGTACAAATTCCTTCCTTGAGGGTATCCTTGCAAAATGACATGACTCAAGAAAGCAATGTCAAATTGTGACTCCATGAGCTGGACAATCTCGATGAGAGATGGCTCGAAGCTCGACAAAGCATTGAACTTTACCAAGCACGCATGGCAGGATCTTTCGACAAAAAGGTCAGGCAACGCGCCTACAAAAAGGGTGACTTGGTTCTTGCGATAAAAAGACCAATGGTCTTCGCTCACAAGTCCAAAGGCAAGTTTGAGCCAAAATGGGAGGGACCCTATGTCATTGACAAGGTTTTCTCCAACGGCGCATACGCACTCCTAAACATGGAAGGTGATAGATGTATGCTGCCCATCAACGGCAAGTTCTTAAAGCGGTACTACCCTTGAAGACTTACCCAACTGGGTAAGAGCAATGCCCGTATGGCCAAAACCGGTTTCCAGGTACACGCTCGCTAAACCCACCTTTTTTAGAATTTTCATGTCAAATGTTGAAATTTCTAGAAATTTAAACAATGCTTACTTTCATCGTTTCATTATTCAAAAATCCAAGTTTAGGAACCTTTCCCTAACTTTACCAAAATTTCCAACCCTTGAACTCAAAATTCATGGTTTGAAACAAAATCCGGATTCAGGGATTTCCACCCTAGTCCACCCTACCTTTTACCGCCTAAATGGTTTTAGGTCAAAACTTATGACCCTCTTGTCTTTAAACAAAAAAATGGTTTTTCAAAAAGCCGCGGGGAAGCGACGTTTAGTCGATACTCGCACAAATCGGAAGCATGCGAACCACGTTCGACACTTCCAAAATCGCAGGGAAGCAACATTTCGTCAATACTTGCAAAATCCAAAACCGTGGAGATGCAACATTTCGGTTGATATCCACAACCCAAATTTCAAAGGTTCGAAAAAAACCTAAAAAACTATGGAGACGCAACATTTCAGTTGATATCCATAACCCAAAGGTTCGAGAAAACCACAAATTAAAAAAAAATCGTGGGGAAACGACATCAAGTCAGTACCCGCAAAACCAAAATTTGTGAAAAGCAAGGATGAGACATTCCATCGATACTTGCACCCAAATCCGCGAGGATGCGATATTCCATCGATACTCACAATCGAATGAGCAAGGATGCGATATTCCATCGATACTTGCAAGAACATTCAGCAGGGAGGCGACTTTTAGTCGATACTTGCATTTTTGAAAACCAAACCGGCTATAAATGCCACAAAACGGCTATAGATGCCACCAAAACAAACCGACTATCAATGCCACAAAACAAAACCGGCTATCAATGCCACAAAACAAAAAAAAATTGGCTTTAAAAAAAACCGGCTATACATGCCACCAAAACCGGCTATCAATGCCACAAAATAGGCTTCCATGCCACAAACAAAAATCTGGCTTTCATGCCAAAACAATCATTTGACAAAAGATTTTCACAAAATGACAAGCTTTTGATCAGATCCCATTTAGCAATTACTTTTATAACAAAAAGATTTAAGTGAGCGTAGGGAAAAAAAAAAAGCATCCCATTTAGCAATTACTTTCATCACAAAAAGATTTAAGTGAGCGTAGGGAAAACAAAAAAAAGTACCAAAAAAATACATGTGGTACCAAAAAAAAAAAGAGAAAGTATTCACAAGCACTACAAAAAAAAGTACAAAAAAATACATGTGGTACCAAAAAAAAAAGAGAAGGATAGTTTCTGCTACAAAAATCAGGAGCTCAGCCAAAAATGGTCTCCAGCCAAGAGTTCAGCTCCTCAAGCAAACTTTTGGCCTCAGCAGTCAGGGATTCCAGGCACGCTTCTTCAGGAACTTGCCATGAGATGCTGGGGTGGGCTGTAACCCTTCTTTCACACCGGGAAGCTTATCCCGAGCGGTTTGCCATTGTTTGTCCTCTTGAAACTTCCTTTCAAGGACTCGATCAGCATCTGCAACCCGGCGAATCAGAGCACTCTCCTTATCGCGAGCCTCTGTTATAGCAGCCCACTTGGCAGCGACTTATGCCTTTAAATGCTCAAGACGTTTCCTGGCCTCATTGACCTCCCTGTCAAGGATGTTAAGGTCATGTGTCGGCCCAATGATAGCTAGCTCTTCTAAGTTCTTCTCTCGGACTATCTGTTTCCTGCTTTGTGTAGCCTCATTCAGGTCAGACTTAGCCTTATCAGCAGGGTCCAAGAACATCTCCTTGAAGAACTGGTCATCAGCAAAACCCATGGTCTCAAACCACTTGTCACCTAGTGCAATGATCCTATCAACGATCGCCTTGGCACCTGTGACATCCAGACCAGCCACTTTGGCATCACTGAGAATCTCCTACACATGCTGGATCATGCCAAATCCGGCATCCAAGTGCCCAGAAAGGAGAGTCTCAATCCAAGAGCTCAGAACCCGCACCACCACCTTCTTCGCAAAAAGAAGAGATGGCCCAGCTGAAGATTCGCCCAACTCCGTTGGTCGGCTGCTCATGTCATCACCCGTTGGAAGAGTAACAAAAGAACTCTTTCCAGTTGGAGCTGCTCGGGAAGGAATCTCAGCACGAGGTATCTCCTCAACAGTGTCAGAACTGGTCCCAGGAGTCTCTACCTCTGGATCGACCTCTGGCATCTCTTGTTCTGGTTCTGAAGAAAGCGATGGACTCTCCTCTGTCACCTCAAAACCTACCAAAGAAACACAAAAAGGTATGAATATGATCCTGTTTGAAAATCATTATCAGGGTTATTACTATAAAATACCTTCTTCAACGACTGGCGGAACACTCTCTTCCTCCATGAACTCATCGGAAACATCATCAACATTTGCGTCCATCGATGGTTCAAAGTCATCAGAATCCTATGGCAAGTCAGCTGACAAAAAAAATGTTAGCAAACCAAGTCATAGACACAAAAAAAAAGAAAAAAAAAAGTCATACCAATTGGAGATTCTGGATTCACTCCAGAGTCCCTCGATTCTTCTTTAGGTGCCCCGACAGGGTCTGTCACCACCTCATCAGTTGGAACCTCAGGCATCACCAAATCTTCCTCTGCTAAAAAAAAAAAAAAAGAGGAGCAGTAGAGAGAGAAAACAAATCAAGACATGGAAAAATCCCATGAAAAAAAATGGAAAGAGAAAAAGGAAGAATCATACCTTCACCGACGGTCTCTTCTTATCGGCTTCTCTTCTCTGGAGGCTCGTCAGCATCCGCTAGCGCCTCCTCATTGATAGTAAGAGGTACTTCCAAATTAAGAGAGTCCTTATGCTGCCCCTTGCTGCGATGATGACTCCTCCTCCTCTTACTCCTGCGGGCTCGCTTCTTAGAGGAACCTGCCCCGCTGTCAGAGTCAGGTTTCCCACTTGACTCCTCACTGGATCGTCTACTCTTGCCAGTAGACTCCACGGAAGCTTGCCTTTGTGCCGCTTGCATCCAAGCACCAAGTTCGGCTTCTTCTTGTTTTAGTTGCTCTAAGGCCTCATCAGTTATTTCTCGAACAACTTCAGAACCAACAACACCTTGGTCACCGAGAAAGCCTATCTTGTGCTTCTCTCCAGAAAGGAAGGCCTAAACTTCCTCTCGCCGGACGCCATCTGACTTTCCAAGGCCCTTTCTAGATGCTAGCTTCACATCAAGCTCCTTCTTGGAAAGTCCCCGATATGCCGAAAAGCTCTCCGCGAACCACTTCGCAAAGCTGGCAGTCCGGGACACAGGATAAGAGATCATTACTGTAGTGTCTTCAGCACTATAGAAAGCCCATGCATTTCTCCCATCCTGTAAACCTCCAAAGCGCTTCACCATGCTTGAAGGCGCTCCAACAACGCCTTGAGAAAAACCTAACTGCAAAGCAAAACGAGAGGGTACATACGACTGGATGTCGACAAAAAGATGTCTGCGGTACACCATCGTGCCGACACGTATGCTGAAAAGCCACTCCTTCTCTGCGTTCGTCAAGGAGTAATGCCTTCCCGACCCCGCCCTGGTAAAGTCTCGGGAAGCACCAAAATCAAAAGCCTTCTTCCGTAACTCCGGAGAAAGCTTCACCGAAGACTGCCCCATCTCGACGTCCCTGAACTGTCGGATCTTCATGCGGGCAAACAAAAGTGATTCGGACACGGCTTTGCCCTTAGCCAGCCGAATCATCAGAGGATCATCATGTGCGGCACCCAGCCGGTGGAAGCCAGGACAGTGTTACACGTACCACGAATAAAAGATGTGGGCCGAAAATACCCTATTCATAGGGAGCCCAAGCCGAACCAAAAAAGCAGCAGCTTGCAGTTTGGTACACAGGTAGGAGTAAAGAGCTAGCACCAAAGCAAGCTGCTCTCCAAACGCCATCTGACAAGCCGAAAAAATACAATGCGGCTTGATGTGCATTCCATCTCCTCCAGTAAAAATAGCTTAATCAAGCCAATAAGTGAGGTAAACAGCGAGATCTCTCCGCAGTGCAATGTCCGGACATATGGCGTTTGTACTCGCACAAAAATCTCTCAACTCTTCTTGCATAGCCAAGATCTTCTTCGAACTTGGATCCTGAGCCCTGGCTTCCTAGGTCACACTATCAGAAGACTCCCTGTTATCAAAAAAGTTGGGGAAAGAAGAGCTAGAACTCTTCCAACTGCTGGATCTAACTTTCAAACCCTCCTTCTCCTTCAAAAAATCATAGAAGGCGATGAGCTGAAAGTACAGAAGCTTAAACTCCTCAGACTGCTCCTCAAGGACGCTGTCCATCGGCATAAACTCCTCATAGAGTTTGCCAAGGATGGGCAATCCAGTAATGGCGCTGAGCTCCTTCAAAGAGAAACCAATCTCACCATTCGTCACAACGAAAGTATTGGTTTGTGGAAGGAATGACTCCAACATAGCCATGAAGGCCTCGTCGGAAAAGATCACGGTCTCCCTAAAGGCGCGGACCGCATCAAAAATCACGGCTCCTTCAAAACGGCGCCACCAATCAGCAGGATGCGATCAGTCCACGACTTCCACTCGGAGTCAACATTGAAACGGCCATGAAATCGAAAAGGCTTTATCCAATTGCTGCCGTCACCGCTGAAAATACCAAGGCCCACCGGTCTCAAATCAACCGACGGATAATCAGAGCCCTGGTAGCCGCTGGATGGCATCAACAGGTCCGTGTCAGCAGGCGACCTCTCCGTATATCCAGGAGAACCGCCAACAAAAACCCCGGTCTTGATTACATTTGTCCTTCTCACCCAGCTTGGAGGATCTTCCCTCTTAGAGCACGTGGGGGCAAGGGTCATGATCGAAACGGTGTGATTAAACGTCGACCGGGTAGCAACAGTCTTCTTCTCACCATCTGCTGTGAAGGAAAACTGAAAACATCTCCTCTGGTATGTCATGTCATCAGGGACGGCATCACCAAAGAAGAAGGTAGGCTTGGGTAAAACACTCTGATCTTCCATCACCCATGGACGACTGCTTACCATGATCTTATAAAATTCCTCTCCCTTGAGAGCGATCAGTTGCTGCCTCATCTCATCTCTGTTAAGGGAGTCACACTCTTCCAGATTTCTCTCAACATACTGGACCTTCTCAAAGGCCTGCTGAACAGCCGGATTAGAAGATCTAGCAGATCGACGAGGTACGCTTGTAGCAGGCTCTTTACCCTTGTTCGTTCTGGAAGAACCACCTGCAAAGGATGGAAAAGAAAAAGACCAAACATCAAAATGACAGAATCTCGCTAAAAAAAATCTGGTGAAATTTTGACATGATGCCGGGGCAATTCCAAAGAAAAGGAACTATCCCGAAAGAAATAGAAAGCTTGAAGATGGGCTCAACATTGCTGCGAGCTCCAAAACTCCTAACTTTCGAAACCTCAAAGTCTCCTTAAAATCAGGAAGGGCTCAACATCGCTGTGAGCTCCAAATTCCCAAATTTGCGAAAACTTTCCGGTATGCTATCACATCATGCTACAATTCAATTTACAAAAAAATATACATGCATGAACATCTTGGTTTGCAAAAAAAAAAAAATGCATTATCATGATGAGCAAAAAAAAAAAAGAAAATAAAACTTTCTCAAAAAAAAAAAAAGAGGAGAAAGGAGAAAGAAAAAGAACAAAAAAAAGAAAAGAAACTTTCTAGAAAAAAAAAGAGAGAAAGAAAACAAAAAAAAGAGAGAAAAAGGGGCTGGCCCACAGGCCACGTGGCCGTACGGCTAGATCCGTACGGCCCACAAAAGAAAAAAAAAACATGCAAAAAAAAAAAAAAGAAGAAAGCATAAAAAAAACGTGTAAAAAAAAAGAGCAAACACGTGAAAAAAAAAAGAAAAGAAAAGAAAAGAAAGAAACAAAAAAAGAAATAAAGAACTTTTTCCTACAATGGGGTTTTCTTGAAAAAGGGAACTTACTTGAAGCCATTGATGAAGAAGAAGAAGAAAAGTCTTGAAGATCTTAAAGAAGAACAACTCTTGGTCTTGAAGCCCTCTTGAGATTGTTGCAAAAGAAAGCAATAAGAGCAAGAGATCCAACCTCCTCCTTACTTTTATAGAAGAGAGCAAACCAAATAAGGAAAGAAGAAAGAGGTAAGTGTTACTAATTAGTAACCTTACCAAAAGAAAGAAATTAGAAAGATTCTTTCCAAAAAAAAGATATCTTGAGGGATTCTCTCCCAAAAAGAAATCAATGAGAGATTTTCTCCCAAAAGATAGGATCAATGAAAGATTCTTTCCCAAAGGAAGATATCTTGAGATATTCTCTCCCAAAATAAAGGGAACATGAGAGATTCTCTCCAAGTAAAGATATTCTTAGATCTTCTCTATCCAAACGAGATATTTTTGGATATTCTTTATAAAAATGACACCATATGAGATCTAAGCCATTTCAAAAGCTTAAGGTCCCATGGGTTAGCCCATATGAGCCATGTTTGACCACCTAGGCACAAAAAAAAAAAAAATTTGGGCTTTTAGTCAAAGAGAAATCCCTCTTACAAGAGCATAAAAAAAATGGTTCCATGCCTCTTTTGAGTTGATTCAACCATACAAAAGAGAATTCCAAGCCCCATGAGCTTCCAAAAATCAAACCATCCAGCCTCATCTACCAAATTGAGCCAAAATCTTGAAATTGACATTCCGCAAAAATCCAAACCAAATCCTGGTCCCCTAACTTGCCACATACAGCTTGTTAGGTCACAAGACCAAAAACAAAAACCAAAACCTTATCCCCTAACTTGCCACATACAGCCTGTTAGGTCACAAGATCAAAACCAAAATTGATCCCCCAACATTCCACATACAGTTTGTTGGGTCACACGGTCAAAACCAAATCCGACCCCCGAACCTACCACATACAGCCTGTTAGGTCACAAGGTCAAAACCCAAATCCACATCCCTGATGTCATCTTCAAAACTTTGCCTCGAGATGGTATGTGATCCCTTTCACTACCATAAAATTCCCCTAGAAGCTCAAAAGGCTACAAATACCAAAAAGAAAGACTGCTCAAAGACTCTTGGTCAAGTCACAAGCTCTCCTTCATAAATCTCTTCGAGGCACATCGATTACAAAAGTTAAGCAACTCGTCGCTGCACCTCGAGGGGGCATTTGTTGACACCAAAAATGTCACTTTGCCTCTTCAAGATCCAAAGAGCTATATGAAGTCGCAACCTGCCATAAATAGGCAATGCTACTTCCAAAAAATCAAATCTTGTCAGAATCAAACAAAAACTACAAGATCCTACAAGACAGCCAAAAGAGGAGTACACAAGAAGTTTCGGGCCATTTCAAAATCATTTGGCCTAACTTCGCTTCTCCGGCAGCTGAAAAGGAGCTCCCGGCGGCGAAAGCATCGGAGACACTACTCAATCAGAGCCGATGGATGGTCTCAAAATACATCCCAAAGGCTCCACGTTAAGTTCCGAGTCAAACCGACAATGTTTGACCCTACATCAACCCTCGAACAGCTAAATCAAGCCTCTCGGCGGCAAGAACCACCGAGGCCATCACTCATCAGATAGAGCACATGGACGGCTTCAAAATGCTTACAAAGGGCTACACATCAAATTTCAGGTCATTTCGACAACATTTGACAAGACTTTGACGCTCGAAAGCCAAATCAGGCCTTTCGGCGGTGAAGCTCCCCGGGACCATGGTTTGACAGAACCTATGGATCATCTTAAAATGACTCCAATAGGTTCCCTGTCAAATTTTAAGTCAATCAGACATCGGTTGACCGCACATCAAGCCGCGACATCTTCATCGCGATAAAAGCAAGTCTACTAGTGATAGGACCCCAAACAGCTTCAAAACTCAAACAAAAGCCTATGGTTGGTCTTATTTATTGCTCAGGAGGCTTCACACCAAATTTTAGGTCATTCTGACATCGTTTGACCCAGTTTCAGCTTCTGATGGAAAATCGGCAGCTCCACGCGACAAAGTCTTCGGCTTTCTAAGATAATTGGAAACTTTGCAAAACAAAATGCAAGGATTCTCATCAGGTTTTCTACAGGGAAATTAGGCCAATAAATGATAAAAAATGTCAAGGAAAAATACAGAAGAAAAAAGAATAAAAAAACAACAAAAACGGACACAAAACGGGACAAAGGGGGGGAAAACCCCCAGGGTCGCAGACCCCTGCGACCCTAGCCCAGGGTCGCCGGGAGGGCCCCGGAAACTCCGCTTTCCGCCGTTTCTTCGTGATTCGAAGCGTCCGACTCCTCTGATTTTCCAAAATTCATACTTTTGAAACACCAAATCCTCTGACATCCGTAAAAAACACGGGCCAATCATCAAGAGTATCGAAATCAACATTGATCGCCAACCGGTCAACCAAAAAAAGTGTGCTTTCTACCCGACCAATTGAGAAATCGACAGGACAGATGGCACCGACCCGCTGTTGGCAACCAATACCTGAAGTTACATGGTCATCTGATGCCGATCTACATGAAGATCTATCATTGATCATCACCAGAAGAATCCCAAAAGACGCGGCACGGCCCGTGACTCTTCAACTGCTCGGCGACCACTTAATGCGATTAATTGACTAGCTTTATTACAGTCATTAATCCATTTCTTTGGACGGCCCAATCAGAAGCAAGCATCCGAGAGTTACAAGTCGAGAGATTCATGGCATTTAACCCATGAAACTTCTCCCATCATGGCGATTAAAGGCGATTAGATGCTCTCAATATCCTCCGGCCAATCAGAAGCCAAGAAAAAGAAGTTACAAAATAAAGAAATTAAATCTTGTAACTCCTCCCATTATGCGGCTTAATGACAATAAAAGCCCATAAACCCTCCTAAATGGCTACCAAAAAGCCTATAAATAGGAGAGCATTCCAAGAAGAAAGGGACAACACAGAAAACACACAACAGACTGCAGAAAATCCGGAAACTCAGACAAAAAAAGGTATCAGAAATCCAGAGAAAGAAAGAGAGAAAACTCTGCGGAAGTTCTACACCAACCACCGCTACAAGGTGACAAAAGTCCCTTGGGGGGTACCCCCACCCCCCCAAGGTCCTTGCCTTCTCCTTCTGCCTCCAATGGCTTAGACGTGGCTTTTCAGCCCGTCTACTTAGTTTTTTATTGGACATAGAACCTCCTTTTGGTCTTTGTCCTCTAAAAACTTGAGGTTACAGCCAAGCCAAGCGAATCAATAACATCCTCTATTCTCATCTGCATGGATGATGGCGAAGTCCACATATGGCTTGCGACCGTCAATCTGAACGGGTCCCCCACAATCTCCTGAGAAGTTAGATCCTCATTTTCTTGCTTTTCATTGTAGTTTGTATTTTTTCTAAAGAGACAAAAATCACAACTCTTGTCTTTCATTATTGATAAAAACTGTAAATCGGCTATAAACGCCAAAATCGGCTATAAACGCCAAAAATCGGCTATAAACGCCAAAATCGGCTATAAATGCCAAAAAAATCGCCTTTCACGGCAAATCAAGAAAATGCCTCTTTTCTTAAATATATGTGCAATGGAAAACTTGAAAGAAGTTGATTTCCTTTTTACTTGCGAAGGTTGATCTCCGGATCACCACTTGCAATTCCAAGTAAAATAGAAAATCTGGCACACCCACACAAAAGAAATGTTGATGCACACCTCTGCCCCCCTCCGATTACGAAAGGGTCGGACCCAAACGGACTCCCACGTCCGCCGACCTCAGTAGAACCGAGCGAGCAGAATGCGCCGGTCCATCAGCTTCCAACTTCTGAGATTTTCCAAAATTCATATTTTTGAGACACCAAATCCTTTGACATCCGTCAAAATCATGGGTCAGTCATCAAGAGTATCAAAATCAACATTGATCGCCAACCGGTCAACCAAAAAAGTGTGCTTTCTACCCGACCGATCGAGAAATTGACAGGACAGATGGCACCGACCTGCTGTTGGCAACCAATACCTGAAGTTACATGGTCATCCGATGTCGATCTACAAAAAGATCCATCGATGATCATCGCCAGAAGAATCCTAAAAGACACGGCTCGGCCCGCGACTCTTCTACTGCTTTGCTATCATTTAATGCGATTAATTGACTATCTTTATTGTAGTCATTAATTCATTTCTTTAGATGGCCCAATCAGAAGCAAGCATCCAGGAGCTACAAGTCAATTGATTCATGGCATTTAACCCATGAAACTCCTCCCATCATTGCGATTAAAGGCGATTAAATTAACCAATACGAATGACATAATGGTTCATGAGATGAACCGGAGTCCATAAGTATACTAGATATAATACATGTGTATGGATGAGATCCACATACGGGAGACATGTATAATAGATCTTATACTTTAATACTTCACAACCAATGATGAGACTGGACATCTCATACTGACAATGTTACAGCATTTTGATCACTATGCGATAGTGTGATTTGTCTCGATCATCAGAATAAAAGATTCTGGATCATAGTGCTGGTACATTGGATGTATTGAAGGGCCATGAGAAGCACCTTATAAACACTATCTTTATATTAAGGTCTACTCTCATAATTCCCTAGCAGTAAGCTCTCAATCCTGAGACATTAATGAACTCAAGTTTCTATCTATTCATTTGCTTTGAGTCACCAATGAGTGAAGCCAACTGTAGGTCAACACCTCGGTGATTTGGGTACATGATAGTAGATCTGTGGGAACATTTAATGGTCAAGATGGAATCTATCTCTAATATCCCCTTGTGCCAATTAATGGATTTAATCATTGGTAAGTGTACACCCATTCCGATTAAGAGTTAATTGGAAAGGTACCATTGATCATTATAATTAATTGGGGCTCAAGGATAATAAGATATGGATCTAGTTTGGAAGACAGGTCCAATTGATCCATGGATATTGATAGAGTAGCCTACTTGTGGTAATAAGGAAGTTTAGGGTCTTCTATGTAATTTTCTAAGACTGGAGTTCAATTGCATTTATATAGTGGAGTTATTTGCAATTAACTGTGGGCCCGGATTGCACATGAGATGTGGGGTCGCGTATCCTAGTTGGAGCCAGCTTTCTAAGGAATCCCTAGTGGTCCCCATGCTAGCCCAATCATCAGACGGATACTAATTCTAATTGAACTCTAAAAGAAAAGTTACTATTTCTATTTAAAGTGAGACTTCTAATAGTGGTAATAGTATGTTTCTAATTATTAATGAAAGTGAGATTTCTATTGTAATTAAGAAAGAGAAGAAGTTTACTAATTAATTTGGAAGTGGGACTTCTAATTAAATTAGTAAGAGTAGTTTGCAAAAGCTATAAATAGGGAACCAAAGGGGGCTTGGACGTCCACCTTGGAATTCACGCCCAGCCCCCTTTGTGCAAGTGTTGCAGATCTCTTCTCTCCCTCTTCTAGTTCCTTTAAGTTCCTAGTTGTCTTCTCTTGAAGATCCCACCCATCTTCTTGAAAAAAGTAATTCTGATTCGGGTCATAGCGTGGAAGGCCATTGGGTTTTGGAGAAACCTATTTGATTCGCGAAAGAGTTCGTCATCAAAGAAAGTAGCAAATTCTTCATTAGAGCACAACCGAGCTCCAAAGGTATAATCTATTTCCTTGTATGATATAGATCTTTGTTGCATATTTGTTACTGATTTTCTATCTTCTAGATAGATTGCATTACTGATCATGATAGATGAGATTGAGGGTTTGCATCTTGGACAAATTGGTAGCATTCTGGATAGTTGACCCCTGCATCAAGTGGGTCAAAAGTTTTTGAAACCTATCCTAGAGGCCCACCTAATTTCCAACAATTGGTATCAGAGCCTTACCTCATCTCTAATCATGTTAGATCAGTAAGCTTGATCTAATCTTTGCATGAGATGCAAATAGGATAGATCAAGGGCTATGTACGGATCAGTTTTAATGCTTGAATAATTAGTGAACCCATGTTTAGATAGTCACAAAAGGGTTTCACAATGATGGAATGATGGTAGGAAGTCATTGGGAGTCTTCAGAAGAGTTCTGGAGATGTTTGGACACGAAATAGAAAAACCCAACCTGCAGATCTCCGTCAGGTCGGTCTGTCATGGCCAGCGGTGGCGTCGATCATCTGATCGATCTTTGGGAGTGGGAAGCTGTCCTTCGGGCAAGCTTTTTTAAGGTCGGTGAAGTCGACGCACACTCTCCACTTGCCGGTTTTCTTCCTGACAACCACCATGTTGGCTAACCAGACTGGGTATTGGACCTCTCTGATTGCTTCAGCTTCCAGCAATCTGTCGACCTCTTCGGCCACGGCTTCTGTTTGTGGCAAACTTGATCTGCGGGCTTTCTGCATCACGGGCTTGTGTTTAGGATCCACATTCAGTTTGTGACACATGACCTCGGGGTCGATACCAAGCATTTCGCTCGGAGTCCAGGCAAAGACATCTCTGTTTCTCATCAAGAATTTAGAAAGCTCAGACCTTTCGGGATCGGCAAGCTGGCTGCCGACTAGGAAGAACCTGTCCGGGTCAAGCAGATTGATCCTGATCTCGGCTAGATCTTCGACGCTCTTCTTTTATGGGATTCTGCCGATCTCGTCCAGCTATTTTTCAAGTTCTACCATATGTACCTGCCCCGGCTCCTTTTCTCCAAGAACTACGGCCATCATGCACTGCCTGGCCATCTGTTGGTCTCCTTCCACAGTAATCACATCCACCCTGCCATCTTTGTTCTTCAACAAGAACTTAAGCTTTTGGTGAAGAGTGGAGGGAATCGCCTCCATGTTGTGGAGCCAAGTTCTACCCATAATAGCATTGTAGGGAGAGGGGGCGTCTACCACGAGGAAGTCGGTCATCACGGAGGCTCCGCCCACCCGGGTTTCCAGAGTGACCTTCCCTTTGGGGTATACCGGCTTGGCGCTAAATCCTATCAAAGGCATACAAGCCTCCTGCAAGTCTGCTTCCAAGAGTCCCATCTTTTTGAAACAGCCGAAATAGAGGATTTCAGACGAACTGGCGGAATCGACGAGGATCCTCTTCACTGTGAAGTCCTGCAGCTTCAACGTAAGGAGCAGTGGATCGTTATGAGGGAGCTGGACTCCTTCAAGGTCCTTATCCGAAAAATAGATTGTAGGGTGCTCGTGCCGTGCTTTCTTTGATGCTGGTCCGAGCTCGGCTCTCATTATTTCCTTTCCATGAGAGGCCCGCCTGGCCTCGGCACGAGCCTGAGTATTGCTCTTTGGGGAAGCGGAAGGTGCTAGGTGGATGACATTGATGATTTTTTCTGATCCATCGCTGTCCGGATCCTTGTCGCCGGTTTGATGATTTTGGCTGCTGCTAGCATCACCTGCTTTGATATAATCCTTCAGGTGACCCTCTTTGATGAGCTTTTTCGGGTGTGACTTCAAGATCCTGCACTCCTCAGTTTTGTGCCCATTTTGCTTGTGGTAGGCACAGAACCTGCTCTGGTCTTGGGACGAGGGATCACCCTGTATGGGCTGAGGCCAGCTGAAGTACGGTTGCTTCTTGATTTTGTTCATGATCTGAAGGATTGGCTCCTTGAAGATGGTGTTCACAGCTTGGTAGGGATTAGAAGAAGGTCTGGGCTTCCTGCTACCTCCAGATTTGGATGCCGGTACTTTTGCCGAGGTGGCCGAAACCCAAGCTTGGTTCGGCTCCTCTTTCTTGAATGGCTTCTTGTCCGAGGCTGATCACTCTTGTCCCTGCGCCCAACGCCGTGGCTCTCTCGGGCTCGAATATCGTCTTCTTCCTGAGCTATGTGTCGTTTCACCCTGGACATCAACGCCGGCACGGAGATTACAGGATCCCCCGGCCAAGTATTTTTTGAGCTCGTTACCTGGTAACGGAGCGCTCTGGAAGGCAAAGATCGCTACTTCGTCTTTAGAGCCCTCGATCTGACTGTACGTTGTCCATAATCGTTTAGCAAACTGGGTGGTATTCTCACTCTGCTTCATCTTCAGGGCTAATATATCAGCGTTGGTTTTAGGAACGACATTGTAAGCCTGAAATTTCTACAGGAAGGAGAGCTAGAGCTGCCGCCAGCTCGAGACAGATCTCTCCGAGAGAGTGCAGAACCATTTCAGAGGGAGGTCACCCAAACTGGAAGAAAAGATTTTACAGTTCAGGTGGCCCTCATCTCCCCAAATAGACATCCTCTGAGAAAAGTGCCGAAGGTGAGCAGGCGGGATCCGAGACCCCGTTGTAGAGGACAAATCGCGGAACGAAGAATTTCTTGGGCAAGGAGGAGTCTTTGATCTCTCGAGTGAATGGGGAAACGCCAAGATCGGTGGGGCCACAGACATCCTGTTGATCTCAGGCGAGTCCGGCCATCTCTAAATTGCGCTGGAGCCATTCTTGCCTATCGTTCCTCTCCGGCGATAGGGTCTTTGACTTTCTCTTCGAATGGCCTTGATTGGGACAGCTTCGAGCGCGACCATCTCGGCCGTGATGGCTTCGACTATTGCTCGAACTTTCATCGTGGGCCCGACTGCGCTTTTCTTTTAGGTAAGTTCTCAGGTCCTCGTGGGAGGAGGCAATCACCCTGCTCTGAGTGGCCTTCTTCTCGCTCTGGCGTCCCGAAGGTTGCCTTAATGAGGTCGCTCCTCTGGCCCTTAGCTGCTGCTGGAGCTGACGGATTAACTTTTCTTGTTCTTAGATGAGGATGTTTTGAGCCGCGACATCCCCATCACCAGTGAAGTGACGTGAATGGTGGGACTTGCTGACTGCTACGGATTTGTCCCTTTGAGGATGCTCCGTCACTGTTCATCTCGCCGGGGAGGCATAATCTCCTCCCCCGGGGATGAATCCTTGACTCGCTTTGGGAATGAGACTTGGACGAAGAGGTGTGCGTCAGGGCGCTCCTCAACTGCAGCTGCGCCGGACCTTGCCTCAGATCGCCTCTGAGGAGGAGCGACAGGCGACGGGCCTGGGGGTGGCGGCAGCTGGATTATCGCTCTTGAGGATTCTCCGCCTTTCTTAGCTTTTGGAGGCATGGTATTTGGGAAGATTGGATTAATGCTTTCCCACAGACGGCGCCAATTGTAAGTGCAAAAAATATAACTCACAAGATTAGAGGGTGCCTGATAGGACTTATCCAAAGGGACTGATGGAGATTAACTGCTAAGACCCTGAAAGGGGAGAAACAAACAATCAGAGGACCCTGGCTATGGGCAGCGCAGGGCTCTCCGATGCCGAAGTTAGTACAAAGGTCGAAGGAGAAGATAGACAGAGTGACGGCTCAAGAGGGTGTGTGTGTGCATACCTTTGTCTTGAAACGTCCTCATATTTATAGAGGATTTTACCTGACATCTTTGGAGTGGGCCCATAGACTTGATAGGAGATTTGATGGGAATGATCTTATTAGCCCACAAAGTAATAAATGAGGATCCATCATAGTCGACAACGCATTTATTGCCAGTCCGATCAGCCCACATCGCATTAAATGCATATCATGTTGGGCCTGATCCTATCCCAAGTCATTGGCGGTTGAGGTCCCATCGGATCCATCATCGGGCTCTGCCCTGATCTAGCTACAGCCGCTGGATGCCGCCTTGTCAGCGATCTGGTGAAGATTGTGGATGGTTGGGATGGCCCATCTGTCTCATTTGCGCATGCCCGTACTTAGCCACGTGTCTGATGACGCAGCAGAAGTAGGGAAGCAAGCACAGTACTTGCCTCGACAGGCAACCTGACTCCCTCGGTTGAGGTCAGGTGGACAGCCGAGGTCAGTGCGCGCAGCCGGGGTCAGAATGCGTAGCCGGAGTCAGTCTGGTCTCGGCCAATGGTCTGACCCTGTCGCCGAGGTGCGCTTGGACGGCACGTGGGCGCGCTTAGCCGGCATCTTACCGCCGATGTTAATGTAACCTTGGTACCTTAAAAATCGCCCCACACACCAGTATTCCTAGTTTCAAAAACCTTATGTCTTTTACTCATCTATGAAATTAATGAGACTATGCATTTTACAAACAAATTAAAAAAAGAAAAAGACAAGTCATCCTCATCAAAACTCAACTTCTGAAACTCTGCAAGGTGAGTAAAACCACTCAAATTCTGCAAATTTTGGGTACTTAAAAGAACCCCATCTCGTTTCTTCATATTCCTCTTCGATCCAAACCATTCTTACTCTAACTAGAAGCATTCTCCAAACTAATGTGATAAACTGCTTTTCTTTCCTTCCTTCTCTTCTTCACTTGCTCTAAGGTGATCTTGTCTTCATTTTTCTTGAAAGAATAATGCTTCCTCTTCAAAAGCAGTAACCTCGTTTTCAGATTTGGAACCCAAATCCCCATTTTTTTTCCAAGGATTAAAGAAAATTGACGAAAACCCATTTTCTTTGAGGTGATCAAAGCTAGAGTTTCTTCAATTTCATGAAGGTAGAATGTTACCATTGTGATGCCGGAATGCTGCCGTTCTGGTTCTAAAAACCCATTCTGGAGAGAGATTTCCATATCCTATTGGGAGATCCCAATTTTTCAAATTCCAGTATTTTAGTTTCAAATGCTAGAAATTTGAAATGCTCATGAATTCCAGTAAAGAAATGCTGAATCCTTGACAAGAGTTTTTTTTATTCCTAGACAATCTGAAAACCTGTCAGGAATTCTAGTAAAGAAACATGCCCTAAAAGATGTTTTTTTGAGAAAGGGGAAGAAGGCGATGCAGAAGACGTCTAATAATAAAAGACAACAAAAGGCGGAAATCAGGACAACCTAGTGGTAAACTTGGCTCAAACGAGTGGCGAGGGACATAGGGACAGAGGAATTTGTTATAATATTAAGGATTCTTGAGCCTAAAGATTATAAAGCCCCAACAGTCGAGGCTATTGCAAATTCAATTGATTTGTTTCTAGCGTTGATATTGTTGATGATAAGAATGAAAACTTCATTGTAGTTGTTGTCAATCCTAAGTTTTTATCTAGGATTTTTTTAAGAAATTAAAAGAAGCTCAAGGGGGGAAGGAGCTGCTAGGGACGTAAATGGATCACTGACTCTTCGATTACTCGAAGGTTCGGACCGTTAATAATCGAGTTTGGGTCCTAATTGAGGTACTGATAAGTAAATGAGTCCATTCCACCTCGGTTTCAGCCCGTGGACCCAGGACTTGGCATTAACCTCAATTTCTTAGAATTCCTCCTAAAAGTTAGTAAATTTTTTTTTTCAAATCATTCTCTACCATGACCCGAATACGAACTCGGACCCATATCTAGGACCCGTTCTGATTCCATGTTCTCATTAACAATTTTGATTCCGGAGCGAGACAATTAATTCTGAACCAATTTTGGTTCCATTATCTCATTAACGGTGGTGGACTTGGACAGGAACCGACCTGCTCCATATCTAGAACGGGAGGGGGGGGGGGGGGTTTTGGATTTTCTGTGTGCCAGCCGGATTCACTGTGGGCCAGGCATTTTCGACCCGTGGTAGACCCGCATATAATACGGGTCGGGTTATGTGGGTCAAATGCGGGTGGGTTGAGCTTTTGCCACCACTCTCACTCGCCATCCATCATGAACGGTCCGGATTATCCTTACGTGGGGCCATGATGGATCACACGATTCTCCTGTAACAGCTGAGAGAGAGGGATCCGTACTTGTTACTTAAAACCCTTATTCTCGCTGAGTCTCCCATATCACAGCCCCGTCTCTCATCGTCAAAACTTGTCTCCATCTCTCACAGACGACGAGGAGAGACCGATGGCTGGAGAATCACCAAACGAAGTTCCTCTTCCTCCTTCTTCCGACATCAACTCCTTATCAATCAATTCCCCACAACCACAACAAGGAGAAGAATCAGAATCCTCTTCCTGTTCCTCCGCCGCGTAAGTTTGCAACTGCAACAATTTTTTCTCTTGGATCCTTTCCCTTCTTCTTCTGCTGCTGGAAAGAAGAACAAGTTTCAGTCTTTCACTTGTTTTCAGGTTAACGTTGGAAGAGAAGTTCAAGATCGTGAGGAGTGTTGGAGAAGAATGCATACAAGAGGAGGAATTGATGAGTCTTCTGGGGGCGAAGCCGGAACCGATCTGCTACGATGGGTTCGAACCATCTGGGAGAATGCACATTGCCCAGGTCACTTGTCTTCAAAATCAAAAGCTTCCCTTTTTTCCTTTTTATGTTTTTTTAGTACCCCTTTTGTTTATTTCTGGATTTGAAAGGAATTGATGTGTGTTTATTTGGTTTGATTTCAATCCAGAATATGATGATTCAATCTAGAACTTTTTTGGGGTAGGATTGAGTTGGAGTAGAAATCTTTTAGTTGATCATGGATTGATGGGATAAGTCTCTGTTGGTAATTGATAGGGATTTGAGTTCAGTCCCACTTAGTACAAAACATGGATCAAATAATAATCCAGCCATACATGAACAAATAGTCCATATGGGACTGTTTGGTTGAGGGATTGGTTGGAACTACATGGATGGAATCATCCTACGTGGTAAGAGATTGGGAATTGTGAATGGAACTCATTCCATCTGGATATCATATCGTCGGAAAATTGACTTTGGGAATGCGGCAAAGCTTAAGTAAAAGGGCACTCTTTGGAATCTTTAGGTATTTTTAGTATGGCATTCTGAGAACTAAGCATGGAATCATGAGAGAGAAGTATCCACATCATGCAGGACAATTCTATTCCAGGAAATTCATATAAATCTTGAACTCAGCACCCGCTTTCCTATGTCATATTGAATTCCTAGAAATTCATTCTAGAGGGGGTTTTATCAAAAGGGATTATCAGATGCGACGACTGAAGGGTCTATGGGGCCACACTTTATTAGGGTGGTGCATATGTGCCTATCAAAAGGGAGATACTTTGATTCCTCCTTGTAGATCTTCACCTTTAATCCTTCAACATTAACATCTTTGACGAAAATGCATTGCTTTGAAATCCTTGGTGTTCAATAGTAGCAAAAAAAAAGGGTCTTAAGCATGAACCACTATGATTAATCTAAACCCTACATGCTCACTGCTCCTGTGAATAACTATAATTTCTTGTGCTTTGTTTACTGTTTTGTATCTTCTTCCCCTTTTGATATATTTAAATCATTATTGTCTTTGCTCATGGACGGTGCCTTTCAAGGTGAACTGCACAAATCTGATAACTTTTCTTCTATGCGGTGCTTGTTTCTGCGAGATTCATTTTTCATGTTTGATTGTGTGCTTCTCTACATCCATCACTGCAACAGTGTATATTTTTAATTTGTGGGTGTTTTGGGCAGGAGGTGGTCAGCTATATGCAATGTATTTTATGTTAATGGTTGGTTCAATTAGTTGGATGTTAATTTTGCAATTGATAGCTGCTTTAATCTACTACTTAAGCGTGATATATGGTTATTACTGAAGTGGTTAAGGAAGCTATTTGGTTAACAGGTTTAGTTGGTGAGCTTGGTTTGAGACGAAGATAAGCTACGGCTTCACTGCAATAGAGCTCCTTACATTAGGCAAAGAACTAAATTCTACTGTCCTAGCTCCAAACACGTCAAAGTAAGAGGATTTCACTTTATTTGAGATGTCTTCTATGAAGGTGATGTAGCTTTAGCGAAGATCGACATGACAGACAATGCATCAGATATGTTGACAAAGCGAGTACTTGATGTGAAGTTCATTGCTTGGATTGGATATTTGCATTAGTGTTCAACGAAGGTAGTGATGCTTGTTTTAAGTGGTTTGTAGAAGACGTTAATGAGCATGCCCATGGCGGTTAGATGGGATCCTTGTCAAGATAGAGATTGTTGTGTACCTGCGAGACTTCTTTTAGGAGGATGGCTTAGAGTTTAAGTGGCCTTTTCAGAGAAAAGTCCATATCGGGATTTGTGTGGGAAATACCTTATCTTGTGGGCTATTCTTACTTTGAGGGTCCTTTCGTATTTTTTTTAAGAGGATTTGAGTGTGAGATGAACCTAGTTTGTGGGATCCTTTCGATGAGGCATTTCTGCATGGAGCTCTCTGTCTTTGACATGAGTGGACAAATCAGAAAGATTTTGTGGAGAGAAGGACATTTTGAATCTTGTTCAAGTGTTTTCTTTCTCGTTCTTTTTGGTGGACAATCGCTGTGCATTATTTCTCCTTCCTTTGACACAGTGGAAAAACTATTCCTTTTTGCCAGTGGACATAGCCATTAATGTGAACCATGCAAGTCTCTTCTCTATTCTTGTGTGCTGCACGTTTCTATAAGCTTGCTTATCCTTTGCTGGTGCAGTTCTCCATATAATAACCATAGTAATAAATGTAGAATGGCTTGGGCAATATGATGTCCAGATACAGCATGAATTTGTCTGGGACGAGCCATGGACATGGGAGGGACATAGATTTTGGATACGAAACAACACAATATGTTGCCTATTTTGAAGTATCCATGCACACTAGTCGGGACCATTTAGAAGCATATTTAAGCCAAAACATTTTTGATAACCATGAGCTTTTTCTTTAAAATGATCATAGATTATGTGTATCGTTTGCTACTTGGCAGCATTGTGTTAGATTTACCAAGTTGCTCACTTCTAAGGATCACACATCCAAGTGATTTGATATGCATTAGTTCCAATTGTAAAATGCACGGAAACCGAAAGAAAAGAGTAAGTGAGAAAAGCAGAAGGGTGCAAAAGGCGAAGAGAGAATTGCAAGAAAAAAGAGAAGGGTGACGAGTACTTTCAACATGGATCAAAATATCGGTCGAAAAGTATCGTATCGGATGATAAATCGGCTATATTGGCGGAGACCTCTCCTGCTTTTGCAATTTATTGGCGTTTACATGCGTATCGAAGCATATCGTGTTGTTGGCCGATATACCCTGATAGGATGCATATTGGCTGACAATTCAAGTGTATTGGTCAATTTATTGGGCATATCGGCCTCTCAAAATAAATGCCTGCCTCTCAACCAAAGAGAAGCACTTACAATCAAAGAGAAAAATGATGAATTCTTAATTGAAGTAATGAAGATAACCCTCCCATAGGGGTCAATGCATATTTATAGATTTGGGGTGGGACATTCCTTTCTAAGTCGGAATTCCCATTCCACTACACTTCCTAGATTCTCTCCTAGAAATTTGAAACTTGCTAAAACTATCCAAATCAAACAAAACTCCTAATTGACTCAAAATTCCTAATTAAGACTCTTAATCAACTAAAAAAAACCCCTAAGTAAGGGCTGGTCCTGTTGAGCCTATAGGCGGGGCCTAATGGGTCTGGTTGTCCCATTGGTCATGAGGCTGGCCTGCATCAAACAGACAATATGGATCATATTGCCTTGCATATTAACATCCAAATGTAAAGTACTCGAAAGAATAAGTGCAGTCCGGAATTTGATAGTCCAAGAAACATCCAATCTCAATACTCCATGGCCACAAATAACATAAATCCATCAAACAGATTCCAAATGGAGATATGGTAGCTCAAATAGAAGGGCCTTTAAGAATGATCTACATGCTTCAATCATTATAAGTTAGCACCTGGTTAGATTCTGCCTTTTCTGTATCTGAACTGTGCTAAAACTGGGTACAAAAGAGGAATAAAAAATATATGGGCCTTTAACAGCCTATTATCAATGCCGTAAATTCTTCCAAACAGCCAAGTTTATCTGAAAGAGAATGGAATCAACAACCTTCCCGTGATGGAAACAGTCCATTCGAACTAGCATAATAAATCTAAAAAAACCTATTGATTGTTGCATCACTTAGGCTCTCCAAAAACATCTCTTTTTTCTGATCTTCTGAAGAAGAATGCCCTAACCACCCTTAAGTCCACATAAAAATGGCACAAAAATCCTTCAAACGATCCCCAAACCTCTGCAATAACTGCATGTTGATATGTCTCTTCCACTTTGAAGAATCTTTCTGACATCAGAGCCCTAATCCCATATCAGCAGCAGTGATGTCCTGATGGAAGCTGGCTCTGGTACCAAGTTGTTTGGAGCAAGGAAAAATGTGAGGAGTGAGTGAAGACGAGAAGAAGAAAAGAGAAAAAAAGAAGAGAAAGGAAGAAGGACGACAAGTGGGGGGTTCAATAAAATGCATTCATAGTCATGCTTCGACGTACTGCCTGCATTATCGGCTGTGGCGGTTGAGGCCGCTATGCTATTTTGAAAATAGCGGCGCTACAGCCTAAAACCTAGTAGAGCCAAGCAGTTTTAATTTTAAACGTTGTTTTTCCTATTTCTTCTCCTCAATAGCCTTTCCTAAAGTTGTCTCCACCCTTATATGGTTTCAAATCAATAAAAAAACACAAGATTGGCTGTTATACAAACTTAAAATTTTTTTGACCACTTGGGAAATTCACACTACTGCACCGCTACGTTTCGCCGCAACTGCTACGTATCGCCCGCTATGTAGCATCTTGGCGGATAGCCGCTACGCTCGCCACAATCACTATTTTTATCCTTGCTCATAGTCTCATTAAATGCCAAAGATAGAATACCCTAAAGTCCCAGTTGCACCCATATCATTAGGTAGAATAAAATGTTCTCCTAGTTTCTTTTTCAAACAATATGTTTGTGTATAAATTTTTATGAAAAGAAATTCTGAAATGAAATGCTGAAACACTTAAAGGGCTGAAACATTTCAGCTCAGGGGCTAGTATAAATGGCCTTTGGTATGAAATTGACAACTATAGGTTGTGGAAACTGTTTAGATTTTATATTTGATTTTTTGGTTCATCTTTGTTAATTTGTTATATTTTGTTCTAAATGAAGATTGAGGTCTACCCATACTGTTTCGAAGCTGATAGGTTAAATGAAGGTTTTTTTCTTTTTTTTAATTGATGGGCAGGGTGTTGTGAAGGCAATAAACGTGAACAAACTTACTTCTGCAGGCTGCAGAGTGAAGATATGGATTGCTGATTGGTTTGCACAGCTGAACAATAAAATGGGTGGTGATCTAAAGAAAATACAGACTGTTGGTCGTTATCTAATTGAGATTTGGAAAGCTGTTGGAATGAACCTAGACAAAGTGGAGTTCTTATGGTCTTCAGAAGAAATTAACTCAAGGGCACATGAATACTGGCCTCTTGTAATGGATATAGCTAGAAGGAACAAGCTTCCAAGGATTGTGAGGTGCATGATTATCTTTCCTCACATTCTTCCGTGTTCTTATTACTATTGCTTGATTCAACATGTGCTTATGTGTATGTGTATGTATTTGAGCATTTGTTTGTTTCGAAGATAGAAGTGTAAATCAGTAAATGATAGGATCTAGTGGGCACATCTTTTTCTTGTGAAGAGCTTGAGGTGTAACAATGATTTTCTCAAATTTGTAGGTGCTGTCAGATCATGGGTCGCAATGAACAAGATGAGTTGACAGCAGCCCAGATTTTCTATCCATGCATGCAATGCGCTGACATATTTTTTCTAAAGGTTCTTTTGGCTTCTTCTTCTAGTTTTTGGACAGAAGTATGGAAAACTCATTTTTGCCATTTTATGCAACTAACTCAACTACTGTTGTTTTATAGGCTGACATTTGCCAACTGGGCATGGATCAGAGGAAAGTAAATGTACTTGCACGGGAGTACTGTGATGACACCAAAAGGAAGAAAAAGCCAATCATCTTGTCACATCGTATCCTTTTTACCTTCTTTGGTGTCTTTATTCCTTTTTTGACAGAGAAGTACGTTTCTTTGGAACCGCCATTTCAAAATAAAAAGGTCACTCATTTTTATAGTTGGACGTGAAAGACATTTATTGTTCAATTCAAAATAGATTGTTCTTTCTATTAATTATCTATCTTTATTCCATAGCCGATACTTATGCTTACTTCATAACATAGAAAAGTATGGATACAGATAGATGAGCATCGCATATGGTATCATTAAGGATAAAAAAGGAAATGAAATAGAAGAAAAAAGAAAAAACGATGTGATTTTCAAGGGAATTTTTTTTTTTTCACATGTATGTTTTTTTTTATAGAGAAGTACATTTCTTTCGAACCACCATTTCAAAATAAAGGGGTCACTCATTTTTATAGTTGGACATGAAAGACATTTATAGATCAAAATGGATCATACTCTATATTCATTATCTATATTTATTCTATAGCTGATACTTATGCTTACTTTATAACATAGAAAAATATGGATACAGATAAGTGAGCATCACATATGGTTTCACTAAGGATAAAAAAAGAAGAAGAAATGAAATAGAGGAAAAAATAAAATAAAAAAATGATGTGATTTTCAAAGGAATTGATTTTTCAGTGGCCTTAATTGCTGATGAACTGTAGATATGCTGCCCGGTTTACAACAGGGGCAAGAAAAGATGTCAAAAAGTGATCCATCTTCTTCTATCTTCATGGAAGATGAGGAGGTATGTATTCAGTGGCAAGGAAGTGATTTCATATTTCTTTTTTGCTGAAAATATGTAATCTTACAAGGTCTTCCCAAGACCACCTAGAAATGGTAGCCACATCATGGTAGCTCTAGGTTATGCTCTTAGATTTATTCATTCAAATAAGTTCCTTTTTTATTTATTATATGCTTTCTGTTACTGTAGTTATAAAAAAGTTTAGTTTATGGGGACCTGTGTTGTGGAGATTTTTGTCATAGATGAGGAATATGGAGTGCATGGGTTTTGACTGTATTAGATTTCATTCTTTTTCCTTTCTCGTTTCTTTAATCCCTAACTATTTGGTTGGTTTTTCAGGGATTCATTTCAAAGTCTTGAGTGCAGTATGTTGGTAGTCACCTGCAGTTGGCTTGAATTGATTATTTGATAAAGTATTCGTTCTTTCAACAGATTAAAGATATTTGTTGTAGTATCCACCCGGATCAACACCAGTTGAACAATTCCGATCAAATGAGTAGAGACAAACTATGACAACCGGTGATAGAGGATGATGGTGGTTGAATCTTCTCTTTATTTGTATTTAATTGTTGCGTTCGTATCTCTTCAATGGAGTTAGTTTCAATTTTAGTGAAGTTGGGGTGGTGTTGGAATTTTTCTTATCGATATATAGATTGTCAAGGAAGTCAAGACATTTTGCTTTCTTCAGATGCAATACTGAAGGTGAAGGTTTTGCAAGCGATAGGGCGATTAATGATTGGCAGTGTACACCATCTTATCCGGGTGCAAAAAGCCCACTATAGTCCTCAATCTTGAAACTCTTTTCAGAAAGGTGGTGTAGAAGGAGACCTCTGATCGAGTTAATGAGACTGTTAAAGTCTGGGGCGCAATTGTTGAGGGAAGAGACTGTAAAATTAATCATGAAACACGGTAAAGGAATGATGGTCAAATATATAGGTTGAAATGGAGTGACAAATGTTGTTAAAGTTTTGAAACGTCTGATCCTCTAAACGCTAAACCTTGAGGATAGTCTGATGGTGAAGGTTGCTAGATTGGACTTCGATGCACGTGAGATTAGAAAACAGATAGAATGTAGATGGGGATGCAATATCATGTTTTAGTTAAACTGAATCTACTTTAATGGTGGACTCTCCCATCTTCAGAAGGGATGTTGAGGACTTTATTAACAGTTCTTCTTTTGCCGATGAACCAATTAGAAGAATAAATTTATGGATGGAGGTTTTAGGTCCAGTTCGTAAACCTGTGTGGTTCTGTTTTGATGGGGTGCCTTAGCATGATGCATGTAAGGTTGAATGTCGAAGATTCTTGGCTCTTGTTTGGGACATGCCATGGAGATTGATGGAAAGTCAGTCTCTAGATCTGTGGTGGAAGTGGCTAGAGTTTGTATCCCTGTAAACCACATCTCAGAGTACAATGTTCTCTCCCTCTTGATGTGGATGGAGTATGATTTGAGATCAGAGTTGATGTGGAAAATTCAAAAGGTTCATAGTCGGATCTGGTAGTTTGCCAGCGTACTTCGATATCTTTTTGAGAGGTTGCTCATGTGGCTTTAAGGGAGAGGAAATCAAGGAATGAGGAGGCACAATTAGCTGAAATCCCATGTAGCATGGTCTGTCAGAAGGTTGCCACCATCTTTGATAAAAATGGGAAAACTGATGGGCAAATATCTATATGGATCTTGGCAAGAAATCATCTTGTCAAGCTATGGATGTGGAAGCTTGCATTTTGGGTAGGTGTGTTTAACAGTTTAGTGTCTGCCCCAGAATCCTAGTGGGAATGCATCCCCAAATGGGTGTACTTATGTAAATGGACTTCCACCATTGGATACGAATACTGCTTTCTCTAACGGATGTGTGACATACCCAATCCAGCACCTTGTTGCGAAATCTGGGCCGAATTTAGGTTCTCGCCCAATCCCAGTCCATCAATTGTGAATTGCCGGCCCAAAACTTATCAGTCCTATTCTAGTGTCTAGCTCAATGTGGATGCTGGATCATGCCTTTAGTTCAGTGCATATTCTGATGTAACGAACAATGTTAGTCAAGGTAGGGTTACTTGTGTCATCTGGCCGGACAGATGCTATTCAGATTTCTAAGGGGAGCTGACTCAGACTTTATCATACGATTGGCAGAATGGAGGGACTAATTGGATGATTAGGAACATTGCAATAGCACAAATCATCAAGACGGTTAGAGTTTGCGAGGTTTTTTTTTTATTAAAGACATGTATGAAGGAGCGGTAACAAGTGTGAGAACTACTTGTGGAGAGATAGGCGAGTTCCCAGTGACCATAGGTTTGCATTAGAAATCTACTCTAAGCCCTTATTTCTTTGCACTGATTATGGATGAGTTAATTGCTCCTATTCATAAGGCCGTACTTTGGTGTGTGTTTTTGCAGATAATATAGTATTGGTAGATGAATCAATAGATGGTGTGAATCAAACTCGAACGATGGCGAGAGGCTTTAAAATAAGCTGTACAGAGACGGAATATATGGATTGTAGCTTCAGTGGGCATATAGAAAGAGCTGAAACTAATATGAGAATTGAAGACTATGAGATACCACAAAGAGATTCTTTTTCTATTACCTTGGCTCGATAATTAGTAAGGATGAGGAGATTGATGAAGATGTGAAGCATAGTATAAAAGTGGGATGGTTGAAGTGGAGACTTACTTCTGGAGTGCTTTGTGACCGACAAATGCCAACAAAATTGAAGGAAAAATTTTACAGGACAACGATTAGACCAGTTATGACCTATGGAGCAGAATGTCGACCAATCAAGAAGCAACGTATTCACAAAATAGATGTAGCAAAGATGAGAATGTCGATGAGGATGTGTGGTAAAACTAGGAAGGATAAAATTGGAAATGAGCGTTTTCGAGAGCATTTAGAGGATGAAATTAGAGAAACCCGTTTAAGATGGTTTGAGCATGTCCAGCGCAGGGCGACAATGGCAATCGATAAGGAAAAGTTTGGCTATGAAGGTTGATGGCCCACCGAGGGGAAGGGGTAGGCCAAAGAGGACATGGATGAGGGTAGTAAAAATAAATATGAAGTGAAACTTATCTGAGGACTCGACTCAAGATAGATTGGAATGGAGAAACATAATTCGTGTAGCCAACTCCAACATAAATGGGACAAGGCTTTGATGATGATGATGATTGAATATTCCAAGATAAGATTCCATCATCATATCCCCTTTACATAGATACATCTCAATTAATCACTTTCACTATTCCCAATTGGATATTCTAAAGATAAATTAGATAATAGATTATGAGTCTCATTTGAGATGGTTTGGCACATATACGACATGGATACGGAAAGCGCACGTCGTAGACACGGCAGGGACATGGATTTTAGACAAAAAAGCACTGTTGCAAAAATCGGCCTAGGCGGCCGCCTAGGCGGCGCCTAGGCGCTAGTCGGCGGTCACCGCCTAGGCGGTGCCTAGGCGCTAGGCGGGGATTAATCCGACTAAGAGGGGATTAATCGGGCTAGGCGGGGATTAATCGGAAATCCCTAGTCCATGCCCACCGCCTAGCGTCCGCCTAGCGATTTTTACAACATTGCAAAAAAGTAACGTATCGGATACGATACGACACAATATGTTGCCCATTTTACTGTATCCGTGCATTGGAGGACATCCACTGATTGATGAGGGAAGGTTTTTACATGTAGGTTGATGAGGGTAGACCGAAGAGACATGGATGGACGTAGTAAAGCTAGATTTGAATAAGTGCAACATATCTGAGCATTTGACCTAGGATATACTGGAATGGAGAAGCATAATTCATGTAGCTAACCGGCCCCAACATAGTTGGAATAAGGCTTGATGATGATGATGACGACGACGACTATTCCCAATTGGACTCCAATTAGACTCGTAATAACAATGGAAAACTTTAATTAAAAATAAGGATAAAATCCTGATTTGAACTCCTCTTTAGGATATGTTTTCTTTAGAGGTTGGAACCAAAGAACTCCCCCCCAAAAGTAATCGTTTCACAAGTAGTTTCCCAAATTGTTCCATATTATTTTAAATTATTTCATGGGCTCCTCTTTGCTGCTTCAACCCAATAAGTGGTGTTCATCCAGTTTTAGCTTTCCTCCCATCAGCCCTTGTACTTTTTCATAATTGCACAAGTTTTTCCCATTCTGTCTCAGTTTCGATGTCAATCCTCTCTCAACCAATGAATCTGTCCTCTTGGCTACTGATATTCTTTCCTTATTTACCTTGGGTACCATATACAACAATATTAAAAAAAATGGAGATGGAGCATCCTTGTTATTCAGGTCCTATATTTTGCCCAGAAGTGCTAGGACTTGCTTGTGCTCCATATAACTTACCCATTTCTATCTCTGTCTCTCATAGAAACTATGATTACATCTTTTGTAATCAGATCAATGGATATCATTATTTAATGGGTGGTTTGATATACTCGCACTAATTCATGTTTCATGGTAAGACCTTCCAAATCCCCCATCCTTCCTTTCATGAACTGCATGCATCGAGATTTCACTCAATTGAGTGTTATCTTTGCAGTTGGATTAAGGCAGCTTAAATTTACATGGTTACTGACAAGAACCCATAGCAAAGTCAAGGGGTGCTCATTGTTGCAACGTGAGATGTGGTTCATGTCATGTTACTAATGAAATAAGGATTACACAGTTTCTGTTCATGATGAGACTTTCCCATCCCGTCCATGCCCCCCCACTGTAAATTAGCATCTATCAATAGATTAATAGTATAACGAGTGTATAGCCAAGTTGGATTAACCCATGTTAAATTAAAATGGTTCAATCTTTTGGGTTTTATATCAACGCTATCATCATACAACCTGGGTGGTTCTTACTTCTTAGGCTGACATTAGCCTGTGATGAGAGCTCCTCATCCCACACCCATGCAACCAGTGGTGGTCTCAGTTGGGCCCTATCATGTGAGCTCACAATAGCCTTAGTCGCATTGAATATACGATCAACGGTAGTCCTATCTTGGTTTTTGTGGCATTAATAATTTTATATTTTAGGTTTTAATACTTTTGGTGCTTGATTTTTAAGGCTGAAGTGAATTTGAAGATAAAGAAAGCTTACTGCCCCACAAAGATTGTGGAAGGAAATCCATGTATAGAGTACATCAAGTACATCGTATTTCCATGGTTTGGAATATTTGAGGTTGAGCGTGATGCAAAGAATGGCGGAAACAAGTGAGTTTTACTCATCTCTCAACTCTGCATGTACAATGTTTTTTTTTTTTTTGGCATTGTTTGCTATTTTTTTTTTCATTTTTTAATGAAAATAGATGTTTTTACTTCATTTTTGTTTGTCTTAATGGCTAAACTAATGTATGGGTTGTCCACCCCTTTATATAGGACCTTCACCAGCATTGAAGAACTGATTTCAGACTATGAAAAGGAAAAATTACATCCAGCTGATGTCAAACCAGCACTCTCTAAAGCATTGAACAAAATATTGCAGGTACATCTTTTTTGCTTGACCACCTCAGCATGATTATTACTATTTTCAAAATTGAAGATTGCTTACCAATTTTCTGATTGGTAAGAGTACCAAATATGTTTTCACAACATTGGAACTGCACGCACACAATTACACAAAAGCTTAAACATCTAGTGTTTTAAATGCTATAAGTTTACGGCTCGAGTAAAAAGTTTGCCTGCTTGGTCTCAGCATATTCTCAGTACTGATTGTTGATGTGTAAGCGGTACATTTGAGCCTCATCAGCTCCTGTTGGATATGGGTGGGTGTGGGTAGCTTAGTTATGAACTTATGATTGCCAACGTGGTAAGCTCCTGTCAGATATGGTGTGTCAGTACCTTAGTTATGGCTATCAATGTGGTATCTGTTCTGCTGGATGTTGCACAAAAGGTGTCACCGCGTCAGTAGTTAAATGCCGGTAGAGTTGGGCTGTCAATCACTGGAAAAAAGGGAATGGGCTAATGTTGATATCTTCTGCTGGACGTTTAGTGTAGTTTCTCAATTTTCCTTATATTGATTGCTATCTTACTAGGATAATAAAAAAGACATGCGTCTATTAATTTTCAGTGATTCCTATAAAGCAAGCTTTTATTTTTTTATTGAACCCTGTTGTTTATTATGACTTCTTTTGCATGAACACCATGTTACTATGGGACCGTGACATTCTCATCTAAACAGCCCCAACTGGGGTTGCTAGTTTCCATTTATCATTCATGCTGTATTCTCATATTCCAATAATTTTGGTAATTTCAGCCAGTGCGAGATCACTTCAAAAACAACAGTGATGCCAGAGATCTACTGAGAACTGTTAAGGTACACTTGATTCTGATAACGACTTGACATTTCCCTTACACCTGATTTATTGTCAAGTTTCTCACCTGAAAACACACACCTACAATGCCCAAGGGCAGTCGTAGATGAAAGTTATAAGTGGTTAATTGTCTTATGCGTTGATATACTTATTTTACACTGTTTTTTTTTTGGTTAGTTAGAAAATCCTTACATCGATTGGATCATCTGATCTACTTTAAAGGGAATCATAACAGGGAAACCAAAATCTTTCTTCTGTGCAGGCATACAAAGTCACCAAGTGATCTGGATTTGTTACTTTATGCTGGATGCCTCATCTCCAGAAAGCCATCATAATTTGTGAACAAAGATCACATAGGATCACCAAAGTATTTCTTGTTTATGTTACTATTCTGAAAAATAAGCAGACTGCAAACTTGAAACACTTGAATTTTTAAATTATATTTAAACTTCATCTTTTTTTTTTTTTTTTGGAGTTTCCAGTGCGGCTTCTAACCTGTGAATTACCTTTACTGTTGTCTTGACAACCCATTTATTGGTGTTCGACGGGGGTATTTCATTGGATTCTAATTTATAAAAGCATTAGAAAATTTCCTTCTGTTTCCTTACTGATGCAATTGATGTGTGTTTTAAGGTCACTGTTTTGTTTCTTTTACCCTCTTGAAAGGAAATCACAGATTGCTGATCGTCAGTCATTGGCTTCTAATGACTAGTGCCATTCTCCTGTACCAGGCTGGGCATTTCGTGCCATTGATCCATGCTGTGATCTGATGGGTGCTTCCCTGTCAATAAGGCATGGCCCATTTCTCAGGACAGGAGTATGGCCCTGCTCTACTTGATTTCTTGCTGAGTCGTGCTCCATTAGTAATATTTGGCCTGCAATTTGGATGGATACCTTGTGTCAATGATGGGGCTCGCGCTGTGAATCCAAACCGTTCATTTGATGCAATATGAATTGGTTGGTTGATGCGAAGTTTCACTTGAGTTGGAGAGGAAAGTGTTTAAAAGCAGGAAAACTTGGCTGGTCCGACCCAGTTGAGCTAGAACTGGTGCATGTGGTTCTGTTCAAGCAAAACTTCTCACCCCTAATTAATCTCATTTTTTGGTACCCTTTTTTGGGAGGCTGAGGATTCTATACTCCTGCAGAAAATGCTCAGCTTTTGTCGCATGCAAATTTTGTGGTTCGTTCCAACACACTCATGGTTGAGTGATGTTGGCACCTTGCTCGGTATCTCATACATACCTAGGGATCGATCTCAGCGTCTTCAATTGATAGTATTACTTCATGCGAGTAGGCCAACCTAGTTGGAAGAAAAATTGTGGTTTGTTGCGGGTGCACAGTGCTCTTGCAAAGAGGAAAATTGAGTTATATAGATCTCGATAGATTCATGGAAAACCCTTTCCTATCAGAAGGCCAAGAGTTGCTGATTTTGGAACTGTTCTTTCGTGCTCTTATGTAAATGAAACATATTTTCATGAAGCATGGAATTACAATATTACACAAAACTAAGCCCTAACTATTTAAAAAAACTGAACTATTATTTTGTACTCCAGCTTAGCCTATTTGTTTGCATAGAAATTGATTATGTGGGACTCATGGTCAAATGAGTTCTATCAAAGGATTATTAAAGGAGGTTATTTGAGGTCATTTTTAGAAACGCCTATTTAATCTTCATTTTTAACTGTAACCGGGCATGGATTTTTATATATTCTATGTAAATAGATAGACCCAGAGCTTTTTCTTTACTTTTTAGATGCATTCCAGAATATTGTTTTTTATTAACTTTTTTTGTTACATAATTATGATGTTAAGGTGATGTGATGGTTCGATCTTAGTTACAAATGGTCAGACGAACTCCTTGCCTTTGGTTGTTTTGATGACCAGTCTAATTTTAAAGCATTAGAGCAGCATAAGGAGAGTGCTCACCTTCAGAGGACCCAAACTCGTCCATGTTCTCATCATCATAGTCTTATCCCATCAATCTCAATATGATTTGAAAACCTCGCTAAAGATGGTTAGTACTAAATCATCTCACCAAAAACTTAGGGCCTGTTTGTTTCGGGTACTGAATACATAGGCATCGTAAGATTTCTATTTCTAAAGTGGTTAGAATTGAAATTTCCAAAAAAAAAAAAATCAAAATTATCTCCTTTAATGGGAAATAAATGAAGCGGATTTAGGAAATGAATATTGAACTACCACCTTAGTACTTCCAATCTTTGGAAAGTGAGGATTGCATCAACATATCCACCTTATACCCTTTTATCCTCTTCCCTCAAATTTCTAAAAAAAAAAAAAAAAAACCCTCTTCCCAAAAAATAATCCTTATTGGAGACCATTGACCATAAATTCCTATATATTCAATTCTCATGCAAATACTTATGTGACACAATCAAGGAATTAAGAGTGCAAGTCTGAACCATAGTTTAAAAACTTGGAAATGCTATGAAACTTAGAATGCCATCTCAGGGTTCTACCGAGACAAGTTGACTTGCCGAGTTAGCGCAATTAGGAATGAGTTTTGTAAACCATGGTCTTAACATGATTTTTACCTCACAAAGAACACAACAGAAAAGAGATTATAAACTCTCCTTTATACTTCGTTTACCGAAAACAACACAGACTTGAACAACTGGAGGTTCAATCTTCCTTCAGAGGATCTAAATATCTAATAGGTTAGATGGACAGAGATCCTTAGCAATGTCTCTGCACCGTTGACAACATGTTGGCCGGATGGAAGGAGCGGTCGCACTTCAGCAAACCCGCAGGCATTCTTAAATTTCCCAGTACCTCCGGTCACTGATAAATGGGACATGGCACTTCCTATCTTGTACACACCAAAGAAGTTTAGGCTGTCCCCATACTCCCCACCCTCTATCATGGCTGTGAATGCCATCATTGTTGGAAATAGGGTGAGCCTCTAGGATAGGTTTCAAAAACTTTTGACCCACTTAATGCGGGGATCAACTATCCAGAAGACTATAAAACCCAATCCAGGGTATAAACCCTCAATCTCAGTCATCATGATCAGTAAATACAATCTATCTAGAAGATAGAAATAGCAACTAATAAGTATCCATAATAATCTACAACATGCAAGGAAGTGGATTATACCTTTGGAGCTCGGTTGTGCTTTAATGGAGAAGTTGCGTCTTTCTTTGATGATGAAACGCTTTCGCTAATCAAATAGGGATCTCCAATACCTCTTGATCTTCCACGTTATGACCCGTATCAGATTCTCCTTTTCTCAAGAAGATGGTGGGATCTCCAAGAGAAAACTACTAGGAACTCAAAGAAGAGAACTAGATGAGGGAGAGGAGAAAGAGTATGTGCAACTCTTGCACAAGAGGCCTTGGGCGTGAATCCCAATGCTAGGATAGTGCATGGGACGTCCATCCCTCATCTCATCTATTTATATCTTTTGCAAGCCCCACTTACTAATTTCCATTAGAAGTCTTATTTCCAAATAATTAGTAACTATCTCTTCTTAATTAAAATAGAAGTCTTACTTCCATTAATTAATTAGTAACTTACCATATCATAATTAGAAGTCTCACTTCAAATATGATTAGTAACTTTCTAATTCCTTTATAATTAAAATAGAAGTCTCACTTCTACTAAAATTAGTAAGTCTACTATTACCACTATTAGAAGTCTCACTTCAAATAGAAATAGTAACTTTCCTTTTTGAGTTCAAATAGAATTAGATACTTTCTAATAATTGGGCTAGCGTGGGGATCACTAGGGATTCCTTAGAAAGCTGGCTCCAACTGGGACACGCGACCCCACATCTCATGTGTAATCCGGGCCCACAATTAATTGCAAATAACTCCACTATATAAATGCAATTGAACTCCAGTCTTAGGAATATTAAATAGAAGGCCCTAAACTTCCACATTACCACAAGTAGGCCCCTCTATTAATATCCATGGATCAATTGGACCTGTCTTCCAAAATAGATCCACATCTTATTATCCTTGAGCCCCAATTAATTATAATGATCATAGGTACATTTCCAATTAACTCTTAATCGGAATGTGTGCGCACTTACCAATGATAAATCCATTAATTGGCACAAGGGGATATTAGAGATAGATTCCATCATAACCATTGAATGTTCACACAACTCTACTACCATGTACCCAAATCACCGAGGTGTTGACCTACAGTTGGCCCCACTCATTGGTGACTCAAAGCAAATGAATAGATAGAAACTTGAGTTCATTAATGTCTCAGAATTAAGAGCCTATTGCTAGGGAATTATGAGAGCAGACCTTAAAGTAAAGACAGTGTTTATAAGGTGCTTCTCATGGTCCTTCAATACATCCAATGTACCAGCACTATGATCCAGAATCTTCCATTCTGATGATCGAGACAAGTCACACTATCTTATAGTGATCAAAGTGCTGCAACCTTGTCAGTATGAGATGTCCAGTCTCGGGTGTTGACAATTGGCCTGAGCTGGGACACAAATGAACTAACATCCAGTACCAGTCTCGGGTGGGTTCGTTGGCTTCCAAAGAGTGAGGGTCCGAAGATTTCATCTGGTTCGTGGCATTGTAGAGGGAAAACTGGGGTAGGATTGCAGAGGGAAAATTGGAAAGGGGTTGAAAAGAGGAGATGAAGGTTGAGAGTTTTTCCCCTGCTTTGGTGGTGTTTGTGACCGCGAGATCGTCGGTGGCTAGAAGCCATCTTGCATTCACTGGGAGAAGAAGATGGAGGAAAATGAGTGTTGGTTCTAGTGGAAAACGTATGAATTTCTAAGGGCATGGCTGGTGATTGACTTGTTGAAGAAGGAAAGAGGATTAGAACTTTTAAGATAAAGGATCTGACTGCCAAGTCTCATCAACATTGTCTGAGCGGACGATGGAGGTGGACCATTTGCAGCGAAACCTATTTTCTAAGATCCCTGCCTCAACACCACTGGAGAAACCAAAGAGGCCCTCGCCGTCCCCCCCGTTCCTGTTCGGCATCCATCTCTGCCTCCCCTTGTTCGACATCCATCTCCACTCCTTGTTCGGCATCAGGCTCCTGCGAAGCCGGCTGGAATGAGACATTGATGGGGAAGCAGCCAAAGCCAAGAAGTGAAGGACCCCAACAAGAGAGAGATGAGCTATTAGGAGAAGAAGGAAGAAGAAAAATGAGGCATTTTGAACAATGAAACGGGATACCGTGACTCTCTTGTAAAACAGTGAGCCCGTGAAATCTAATAACATATCCTTGCAACATTCTTTTCTACACTATAGAGGTGTAGGAAGAAATCTTTGGATATTTTAATAGAAAAGGAAGTATTCTTTTAATTTATTAAGTTACCTAAACAACCAAGTTTTGAAGGGCAAGACAACTTTCTTAAAAATATAAGAATCTTGCATATTCTTATGCATCCAAACAGGCCCTAAGGAATTATGGGACTCACTTGACAAAAAGTACAAGATTGAAGATGCTGGAATGAAGAAATTCATTGTTGGCAGATTCCTTGACTACAAGATGATAGACTCCAAGGCAATAATCAATCAAGTTCAGAAACTTCAAGTAATTCTCCATGAGATTCATGTAGATGGAATGTCTCTTAGTGAGTCTTTCCAAGTGACAGCAATCATTGAAAAATTGCCCCCACTTTGGAAGGATTTTAAGAACTACCTAAAGCATAAACGAAAGGAGATGAAACTTTTCTTTCTTCCTTTTTTTTTTTTGTTTCTTTTGGGATTCTTCTGGCGATGATCATCGATGGATCTTCATGTAGATCGACATCGGATGACCATGTAACTTCATGAACCTCTTCAGTTAATTCATTATGACATCTGTAACCTAAAGTTTGTTTAAACTAAAGGTGATAAGAAATATTTTCTTACATTCATTGATGACTACACAAGATATTGTTATGTTTACTTACTGAGAAGTAAAGATGAGGCTTTAGAAATGTTCAAACATTTTGATAATCAACTTGAGAAGAAAATTAAGGTGATAAGAAGCGATAGAGGTGGTGAATACGAACCACCTTTTGGTAAATTATGTTCACAGCATGGTATTATACACTAAACTACCGCTCCTTATTCACCTCAGCAAAATGGTGTTGCTGAAAGGAAAAACAGAACTTAAAAAAAAATGATGAATGCAATGCTAATAAGTTCTGGACCCCCTACGAATTGTGGAAAGGCAGAATGCCTACTTACAAATACTTGAAAGTGTGGGGGTGTTTGTTAAAGTGTCGGTTCCTACACCTAAAAAGGTTAAAATAGGACCAAAGACAGTTGAGTGCATTCATTGGGAATGCTCATAATAGCAGTGCGTATCGGTTTCTAATTCATAAGTCTGAGATTCCCGATATGCATCCTAACACTATTATTGAGTCAAGGAATGCATCGTTCTTTGAACATGTAATTCCTAATAAACCCTCGCAGGAATCAAGTTATTCTAAAAGAACTTATGATACTGCTAGTAGCAGTAATCAAAACCAACAAGAGATTGATGAACAACCTAGACGGAGTAAGAGGGCTAGAACACCAAAAACGTTTGGTTCAGATTTTCTAACATTTCTGTTAGAAGATGAGCCTCAAAGCTTTAAGGAAGCAGTGTCCAGTCCCAAGGCACCATATTGGAAAGAGGTAATAAATAGTGAACGTGAATCCATTTTGCAAAACCATACATGGGAACTACTGGATCTTCCACAAGGTTGCAAAACTCTTGGGTGCAAGTGGATATTTAAGAGAAAGATAAAAGCAGATGGATCAATTGAAAAGTACAAAGACAGGCTTGTTGTTAAAGGGTACAAACAAAAGGAAGGCTTGGTCTATTTCGACACTTATTCACCAGTTACAAGGATAACACCCATTCGAATGTTAATTGCAATTGCTGCTATAAACAATTTTGAGATACATCAAATGGATGTAAAGACAGCTTTCTTAAATGGTGAATTAAATGAAGAAATATATATAGAACAACCAGAAGGGTTTAATGTTCCAGGTCAAACTAACAAAGTTTGTCGGCTTGTCAAATCTCTATATAGATTAAAACAAGCACCAAAGCAGTGGCATGAGAAATTTGACATTTTGATGATGTCAAATGGGTTTAAGATCAATGAATGTGACAAGTGTGTATATGTCAAAAGCACTAACAATGGCTGTGTCATTATTTGCCTATATGTTGATGATTTGCTCATTATGGGTAGTAATGATGATATCATTCAAGATACCAAGAGAATGTTGAACAATAAGTTTGACATGAAAGATTAAGGTGCTGCAGATGTCATATTAGGGATCAAAATCTATAAAACATTAGATGGACTGATATTATCTCAATCGCACTATATTGAAAAAATACTCAAAAAATATAATCAAGATAATAACAGTCCAGCGAGAACACCTATAGATATTAGTATCTATTTATCCAAGAATAATGGAAAATGCATATCACAACGAGAATGTGCTCAAATAATTGGTAGCCTAATGTATGTGATGAATTGCACTCGTCCTGACATTGCATATGATGTTAGTAAATTGAGTAGATACACAAGTAACCCAGGGTCAGACCACTGGAAGGCCATAATTAGGATTTCACGATATTTAAAATACACCCAAAACTATGGATTGCATTACTCGAGATATCCAACAGTACTTGAAGGCTACTATGATGCAAACTGGATATCAGATACCAATGATTCAAAGTCCATAAGTGGATATCTATTTACACTTGGTGGTGCAGCAATATATATCGTGGAAATCTTCGAAACAAATATACATTGCTAGATCCACTATGGAATCTGAGTTTATTGCACTGGATAAAGCTGGCGAAGAAGCTGAGTGGCTTCGTCAATTCCTAGAAGATATTCCAATGTGGTCAAAACCTGTGCCTCCTTTCTGCATTCATTGCGATAGTCAATCAGCAATTGGAAGGGCACAGAGTAAAATATATAATGGTAAGTCTCAACATATTCGTCGGAGGCATAATACTGTGAGACAACTGCTCTCTAATGGCATTATGACGATTGAGTACATAAAGTACATAGATAGCATTGCGGATCCCTTTACCAAAGGTTTAGCCAGAGAGCAAGTAAACCGTTCATCGAGGGGGATGGGCTTAAAGCCTATGAATGAAAAGTCGCCATAATGGCAACCCAACCTAGTTGACTGGAGATCCCAAAATCTAGGCTCAAAGGGACAACCGAATTGTGTGTGACTTAACAATATAACTATGGAGATAAAATCTCCTGCTCATTCCTATGATATTAATAGTGATACCTGCAGCGGTAATTAGGGTAAGCGAAGCTTTTAATGATTCTTATATCTTGGCTAATTGGAAGGGGTATAGCAGGATACTCTTAATAAGAATCACCTATGTGAGTGTGAACTGGGCCAATTCTATGAGAATAATAAGGCTAAGTTCTCTAAAGCACTCATGAAACCAGACATTGTTCTGGGCCAAAATGAACACAATCATAAGAACCAACTGTGTCCGGGAAGATTCTGTGTAAACTCTATTGTCTCGGTTTACGCAAAAGGCTGAGCAGTTCAAGACATCATTTTCACCGTTCAACCAGTAAATCTGATAGTACTTCACAAGGGAAGGTTCAAGGCCACAAGCTACCTTTCTCTATACAGAAGATTTTCAATTGTACTCTCTCTCTCTCTCTCTCTCTCTCTCTCTCTCTTTCTGTGTGTCTACATATCATTTCATTGCTTTCAGTCAATTTCATTCATGTGGGGGATAATTATTGGTCCGAGTACATACAGAAATAGATCAGTATTTTAGGAAACAGATTTGCACAACAGTGAAGCAAACAACAACTAAGCATAATTACAGAATGTAATCAAAACTGTAAACCCACTTACTATTTGAAGGCAGAAACAGAGTACTATTGTTGAAGTTATGAAGTCAAGAAACTCACAGAAAAAGTTAATCAAGGTTAGTGTTTAACACTATGTCCTTAAGATAAATTTCGCCCCTGCAACCGTGCTTACGAGCTTTAATGGCGTTTGTCTCTCAGGATACAATGATCGATCCACACAATAGCAGCACTACAAACTATATGACAGGCAAACCAATCGTGCAGTAGAACTCTCTCTTGACTCAGACCGATGACCCAAATGCAATGTAGTTGCAGTGAATGGAATGAGCAAAAAGGCATGGACAAGATGATATTTATAGCCTGCTTCATGTCTATTTATGGGGTTGCATCTGTTCAGTGAACAAATACTTCTATTTGGACACACCTCTTGGACACACCCTTTCATATGCGAATGGACACATCCTTTCATATGCGAATGAACACACCCTTTCATATGTGAATGGACACATCCTATTTGTAAAAAGAAATTTTTTATTAAATAAAATTTCTCCAAAAAATACTAAATGGGTAGTGGGCCGAACTAGGCCCAACTCGCGCGTGAAGCCCAGGTTCGATCCCGAGCCCAGCCCGGTGCAGGGTGCGCGTGTGGTGTTTATGAGGCCATTTCTCATTCACTCCTTAATGGATTAGAGCGACCCAATACATGTTCTTAATTTACTCATGGAGTAGATTACATTCCCATGTATTCTCACCTGAAATGATAAGTGGGTCCCACTTTATTTTGGCTCAAAGTTGACCAAAATAGTGGTGCTCTTAGCCATTTTCCCAACATATGGAGCAAACTGAAGCAGGGAATCCACAATTAATTTGAGAGATACCAGTCGCTTAAATTCTTCACTCTAGGTTCTGGCACTCTTTTAAGTTCCAAATGACAAAACAGTAACAAACTTCTGACCAATTGTCCCTAGGGTATTTCGATATTCTAACAATCACAAACGTACTACCGATTGTCCTTAAGAGTAGTTTGATATTCTGACAATCACAAAGCTTATTAAATTAAAGGTATGATGTAATTCAAGCTGGCCGCATTGGAATAAAGAATGCCTTCTTTGAGGAGGCACTTGGAAACACCAGCAATCATAGAGAGGGTAGGGCGGAAAGTCTCACGGAACCAAATTTGTCCAGTGCTAATAAAAGGAGGGTAGATGAGTGTGCAGGGGCTCAACTAAAAACCATAGTAATTCTACTGAAGAATGAATTATAAAAAATCCATATACAAGAAAGTAAAATAACTTGGTGGGAGGTGTCGCGACCCCGGATCGAGATTTAGGAATCAAGACCCGGGCCCGCGACGTTTACCACTGGTTTCCGTGGTGAGGATTCCAAAACAAAGAGGAGATCTAGCTCACGCGATCAAATATGCGGAAGCGTGTAGCAAAGTATGTCAATAATAATTTAAACAAATTGTATGAGTAAAATGACTTCAAGACTTAATATCAGAAGGAGAAACATGACATGGCATTCCTATCATAATTCAAGTTTCAAACTAACAAAGTAAGTTAAGTTTAATACATCCCAAAATAAGAGGCCAACAAAGGCCAATACGTCACCAAGAGTTCAAACTAGAAACCCATGAAAAAATGAAACATTCTCATGAACCCGCCCGACATCTAGTTGACATCGTCGGGCTACCACTCGCGAGCTGGGGGTGGCTCAACAGCCTCCTCCCGACGCTCCTCATCAAAGGCAGCGTCTCCTGCATCTGGGCACCAAAATAACAAGGGTCAAACACGATGGTTTGGCAAGTAATCAATTTAGGCATGAGCATGATATAATAATAAAAACAGTTTAATAAAGTTTAAACAATTTAAGATAAAGATATGCACTTCGAATTTACAAAACTAGCATGAATAATTCTTATATCATGAATAGTAAACCCACATTGAGCTAAATCCTTTCCCCATCATACATGATGATAAGAGCGAGCGAGCGAGCGCCCAAGCCACACAAGGTGGGAGGGGGAAAATATCAACTGCGGAACCGGAACGAGCTAAAATGTGTATAAATACACTACCAATCTGCGGATGGTCCTTACTTATGTTTAAAGACACCCTAACTAGTGGATCAGACTGAGAGGGCAGTCTAAGCTCAGTGGTGTTCACTTAAATCCATGAATGCACAAAACAAAACAATATACTTATCAAGCTTATCGAAACAAAAGGGGAAATCACTTATCAAAACGAACAAAACAGGGCTAGCAAAAAAGCATAATATATATGCATAACGAGCTTAGGAAGTGATCCCCTTTTTCATTCAGAAATCAAACCTTCAAACGAGCTCATACTTGAAATTCAAAATGAGTACATGAAGATTTTCTATATACAAAAACTGGAATTCAAAACAAAGTTTATCAAGCATATGCTAAAAGAAAATCTTCCATTGACCCTTGTGTACTTGAAACTCAAATGTCAGAAATTAGTAATGAAATTGGTGCCTCCGAAGTTGAGACATTTAAGCATTCAAACACACAACTATCAAGTAGAAACCTTTCATTATATTCAAGTTCCTCAATCCTCAAGAAATTCTCAAAAATTTGAAAATGAATTCATAAATTTAATACAGGCTTATAAATGATGAAAAATAATAAAAACAGGTCCAAAGTTTATTTCAGATTTTTAAAATCATTAAAGATTAAAAACAGTCCCAAAAATTACAAAGAAATGCATTAAAAAGGTCTAAACAGGCTGGGAGGCAGGGCCTGGGCCCGCTCGAGCGGGCTTGGGTCCGCTCGAGCGGACCCTCCCAGAGAGTGGGCTCGCTAGAGCAAGCCCAGGCTCGAGCCTGCTCTCTGGCAGGTCCGTGGAATAGTGCATTTCTGCACTGTTTCACTCCTTTCTTTGCATTTCATTTTCAATCTTCTTTCCTCCTTCATTAAATCATCATACTATATTATCAAAACTGAATCATTTCATATCAAAACTATAAATCAATTGATTGAAAGTCCAAGGGATCCTAACCCTAGGGGGGGGGGGGGGGTGAATAGGATGAGCTACACTTAATGACTAATTATGACCAATTTTAATTTCTTTAAAACAAACTAGTCACATGTGATGATTAACATACATAATGCGGAAGCTAAACGAAACAATCACCACAAAAGCAATCACCACTACATAAAGATTTATAGTGGTTCGGCCTCAATGCCTACATCCACTACCGGCTTATGACTTAACACCCCACCGGATTTCCACTATTATGCTTTTCAAAAGGCTAAGCAATAACCTCTACAACTATGCTTTTCTAGGCTAAGCAATAACCTTACAATGTGCTTTTATAGGCTAAGCAATAACCTTTACACAATGCTTTTCTTAGGCTAAGCAATAACCTTTACAATCAAAAGATTTTCTTTCTCAAAGAAGTGTCTTCACAAACACTAGAAGAGAAATATTTTAAGCTCAATTACAATGCCTCTAAAATAGGTGGATATGAAATTGATAATACAAACTCACACAACACACTAAGTAATGCAAAGATGAATGCTCATGATGTGTGTGTGTGAAGACTTCAATCAAGTTTAAAATTTAGCTCAATCAATATATGCTAAAAGCATTTAAAAGTTTAATGCACATAAAAAGATTTGATTGAAGTGTAATGCAAATCACATGTATAAAATGTAAACTTGTTAATGATTTATGAAAATCAAAATGACACAAGTTGTATGAAATTAATTTATCTTAAACATGTGATGCATATGCAATGTTGTTTTCAAAATGAAAGTTTAACTAAAGATCAAATGAATGAAAACAACAAAGATGATTCAAACAAGTTAATGAAACATGTTTATAAAACAAATCAAAGGTTTCAACATAACATGTTTTATAAAGTATTTAAAATAAACTTGTTTTGAAATCAAGGTTGAAGAATCCAATAACTAAAATCAAAGATTAAGAGAAGAATGGATTCAACACATCATAGTTAATATGCTAAAAATCATTTACCAATAATTTAGTCAAAGCATAAAATATATGATTAATAAAAGTAAAGCTTACTTGATGATTTAACTTAATGATCCAAGCTTTAGCTTTACTAATGACCCCTTAATCTCTCTTGGTTCATCCCATTTTTCTTCTCTCCAACCTCCTCAAAGAGTGCTTAGAAGTTGTAAAATGTTCAACCTTTTTCTCATAGGAATAAACTCATATTTATACTCAAAAAGTGAGTATCAGCGTGTCTTCGATCGACCCCATACAAGCCCCGGTCGACCTCATGCAAACGGTCACAAATATGACCGTTGGAGAGCCAACGGCTCTCTGCCCGGTCGACCTGCAGTGTGCCAGGTCGACCTGGTCCATGGGCAGGTCGACCTGGTACACTGCAGGTCGACCCGGGACCAGAATTCTCATTTTTTCTCATATATCAAAGTGATTTTTGAGGGGATTCTTTTGGGCCAAAAGTTCTAGCTTGGAAACATGATTTAAATCAAACTCAGAGGTTTAAAATCATGAAACATAAAAAACCTAAAATGATTAGATAGTTTTAAAACCATAGGCTTGCTTGATATATGAAAATTCTTTTTCAAATTAAATGCATCCAAGTTTAAAACCAAAACATGCATGTAACAAGAGATTTACAAGATTTAAAACAATGCATGAATAAATCAAGATTTCAAGATTTTCTAAATTAATGCATATGTGAAAATTCAAATGATGATTAAAATGTTAATGCATCCATCAAATTGCAATAAATAAAATCCCTAACATTGATACTAGACTGAATCATCACATCCCATTCATGAATTCAGCATGAAAAATATAGTTTAGACATAAGAAAGAAAACAAAACTCTGAGCTGAATTCATTCCATTAATATATCACTAATAAAAGAAAAGATCTTCTCATATAAGTCCATTTAAAAATCAAGTCTAGGCTGAATATAAATTTGAAGAACATGAACACAATATAATTAAGAATTTAAACAATAAGATCATGCATTTTCAAGGATGAAAAACAATCCATAAACCACATGCACATGGAACCTATAAAGATTACTTGCCTTCTTGCCCAAATGCTAAGCAAAACTTCCTCTCAAGAATCCTACTCAAGATCTGATCCAAGAAGCTACAAAAATCCCAGAAAAATCCATTCAAAAACAACTTCAAAGATCAACATATTTTGAAAGATACGAACCCATTTCGAAATAGCCTTTGCATGTATGAAAATCAAGCTCTACATGAGCTGAAATAACTCCTTGGAAGGGGAGAAGATGAGTTCTAACCTGAAGCTAGCTGAACAAGAAGAAAACCAGCTGGAAATCCCAAGAAAATTACAGCAAAGAGAAGCTTGGAGTGAGAGGAAGAATTTTGTAGTCTTAGTTTTTCAAATCGGGACCTCTAGCTTATGCATGCAAGAGGAGAAAGAGGGAGAGGAGAGAGTTCCTTTCTCAGTTCTGTTGCAGGAAATGGTTACAGGAAAACACAATGGGTTTTGAACGAAGGGGATGACTTAAGTAAGTGGAGAGTGGGGCCCAATAAAGCCGAGACTTGAAATGGCTAAATCATAATCTTGCGGGCCTCGGATGAGATCGACGAAGGAGGATAAAATGATCCTTGAAAAATCTTTTTTCCAATGAGTATAAATTTGACATAGTTTTGAAATTTCGAGATTTGAGCCCAGATTTAGTGAGAAAAGTCAATTTTACCCTCTTTGGGCCCAAACTTGGGTTTTTGGGTCTCAAATATGGACGAGTTGAAAACGAAAGTTGTAGCAAATAGTAAAATCACTCAAATGAAATAAAAATCGCGATTAAAATCGAAGAATCAGAATTTCCTCCCAAACTTGCCCGTACACTCAAGGTGCCCCTGAGTGTGTCTAACTAACATTAATCGCTTTCAAAATTCTCAAAGCTATATCCAAGATGAAAATCAACCAAATCTTATCCCATCGATAACTAAACTCACTTAAGACCAAGCACTCACTAAACTAACACTAATGAGTTGGTTTGGGTCGGGGTCTAACAGGAGGGGGCTTGTGGTGGTGTTGAAGTTGTTAAGGGGGGTAATATAGTTCTAAAAATGCTGAGGGATAAACAACTTGGGAGTTACTTCTGGTCAATTTTCATTCTTGGGATGGCCTACATTAAAATATTCATTAGTTGGGTATTGCTTATAATGGCTAAGGGCCTTAGAGCTGCTACCGTGTATCTTTATTGTGAGTGAATGGGTCTTGGTTGCATTTACATACGAAACCCTAGTAGGGATGTGTCTATTAGCTGCATCAAGAATCAGAACTTTCCTATTTTTCTGAAAGGTCATCAAGGATGAAAACTTGAGAGAGAGAGAGAGAGAGAGAGAGAGAGAGAGAATTGAAAGAAGAAAAAAAGAGTTCTGGAAATTGAATCTTCGTGATCAGAAGATGCAAACATTTAGACAGAACATCTTGGGCACTCTTTTCAATCATCCATGAGGGAAAATAAACACAAGTGAAACGGGAAAGCAAATGGGAAGTAGTACAAAGAAGGAGATTTTATAGTACACGTATTGAACATGGAGATACAATACAATACTCTGTAGAAGAACAAAACTCTGGACCCTTTTTTCATGCATGGTAAATGCAGATGAAATTATCAGATAGATCCCACTCAGATGTTTTTCTTCTTGATGTTTTGTACTTCTTATTGTTATCATGTAACCATGAATACAGAACTTCATTACTCATAAAAAAAATACAGAAAATAATGGCATACTACCAATTATTATCTATAAAAACAAATAGTATCTTCAATCAACAAAACAAAAAGAAAGAAAGAACATCTTAAAATATGCATTATAGCAGAAGACCTGACATGACCTGAGCCCGAGATTTTGGTTAAATCTGAGTTAACCCCGAGTCGTGTCCCATACTTAGTCCCGTAAACTTCGAATCAAACGGAATTCACAAGGGATATCAAATATACACATTATGTGGAAAATACATATAATGATTTATATGAAATGTACAATGTCATTTGTACACAACAAAATTCTCATTTACACTATATAACACATCCAATTGCATATTTAAATACAATGCAAGGATGATAAGTATGAAACGTTCCAAAACAATTCATTTCCAAAGTTTTCATTATGTTTTAGTTCTTCTGTTTTAGTTCTCCAATATCATACACATATGATATCGTATCATCTCCATTCGACTAGACCTCTTGGAGGAACTGGAACGGTCTCCTCCCCTGGCGTTGCGGCCTCGACAAGACAGGCAGTGGTAGCTGGGACTGTAATGCCATCAATAACACTGTGAATTTGACAATTTAGCAATGTATAAACAGATCTATGATTACACATGCTAACTACACATTTAATATGTCTAATTCAATATTAGACCAATACAAATACAATTTAAAATCAATGAGAGTCTTTATTCAAACTTGGCAACTACAATAGCATTGCATTTCACATCTTCCTAAAAAGAAAGGAATCACATCTTCCACACGGAAGGAATCATCTTCCCTGAAGGAAGGAAATACAATAACATTTATTGTGGGATTTATCAGTGCCCGGGCTAGGGACTACTGACATCACCACGGAGCTCTGGAACACTTTCAAATCATCTGCTACAGCAGGAACAACTCTAATGAGCGTTAACAAAATAACTATGTAGTGCCAGACTCAAGAGTTACTACAATTCAACATATTTAATCCATTTGAATTTCAATTCAACAGATTCAATTAAATACACAATTATTTTGGGATTCAATTCAATTTAATTCAATAACATTGGAAACAATTAAGACCAATGTAACTCTCAATATAACTTAAGATCAATCTAATTTGAATATAACTCAATTTTAAGAGTTAAGACAGTCTACACTCTCATTCAATTCACCTTATCATTGCAAACCATCCATTTAGGTGTAACACTTGGTTATCTAATGCACATGTTATTTTGATGAACATCACATTATAGATAATGTACATTAGAGTCTCCTTAATTATCCACTATGAAGGTTTGTAACAAATGAACGATTAACACACACCAATAAAATAAGGTTCAAACTCATCAATACTCCTTCTTCTATAGTCTATAAACCTCAATTACACTATAAATAGTTTCTAGACTAATTTATAGGCCTATTTACACACATCAAATGAGTTTTTGATTAAATTATTATAACATTTGTTTGGACCCAACTTTGAGTCTTCCAATCACTAATAAATGTAGACCATTAGATTCTACGTTCAAAAATCTTTCCAGCGATATGTGGAAGTCCAAAATCCGACTTACGGTTCAAAAGTTATGGCATTTTGAAGTTGCCATTGCTGAGCCCACTGGGCCATCTCACTATAGCGAGCCCAGAGCTTGCTATAGCGAGACACCTTGTTGTTTGGCCTCTGAAACAACACTCTGATGCTATTTTTTGAAGCCATTTTCACTCCCATTCATTCTCAACCTGCACAATACATGGAACCTCCTATTCCCTTCTAAAATACCATCTCCAAATACATCTTCCAATCCATTCAGTCAACCCATACACACAATTAAATTTATAAACAAATATGGCCGAATTTATAATCATAACAAAATCAATAGAAAACTATACCAAATATTCAGGTGAGAACCTTTTAGGGGCCCAGTTGTAGGCCCCATTTGGGGATGGGACCAGGGGGATGGAAAGATCTATGTGAGACCACCCCAAGTATCAAGTTTGACCTAAACCCATGCCCTTAACCCCTTCATCTGTGGCCCACAAGTTTAATGGCTTCATATTCAAAAAAATATCCAACCCTCGATCCAACGGTTCAGTCCATTCGGATGCGTGCCAATCCTTGGGATTAGTGACTATCAGGGGGTTCCCTATTGGTTGCTAGGTTTGGATGGGTTGCTAGTTGGGCCCCGTAAAAAAGTTCTCATATAATAGTTCTCACTTGAATATTTTCCATACACACACACACACACACACACATATATACATACATACTATTGATCTAGGAGGAGTGGTAGCTCTTTCCCTTATTATCTTGAATGGAAAGGACCATGTGCTTTGTTTTAAAAACAAATTTTTTGAATTTTTTTATGATAAATCAACAATATAAATATTGTACTATTCATAGATGATTGGTTTTTTTTTTTTTTTTGTAACCCAGCCAAGGGGGCTGGAACCCAATTGAGAGCCCACACATATGGGAAGATAGCCCACTCAAGTGGGAAAGGATCCCGCACACGCGGGAAGAAAGCCCGTGCACGCAGGAAGAAAGCTCGCACACGCGGGAAGAGGTGGTATATCCAGGGTTTGAACCTTAGACAGCCAGGTGAGAATTGCCACTCCTTACCACTCGGGTAAGGAGCCGTTCTCTGTTTTATGCCTGATTACTTTATGAATGTAAGATCTATTTTGAATTACATATGGATGTGAGTGAGCACGTGCTCTTTTTAAAACCAATTTTTTGAAATTGTTTTTAAGATAAATCAACAATGTAAATATTGTGTGATTCATAGATGAATGGTTTTATGCCTGAATACTATATAAATATACGATCGATTCTGGATTAAATATGATTTTATTTGAATCACACAATTTAAATTATTAATCTTATGATCTTGTGGACATTGATCAAAATGAACCTTTCAAATGGTAACGACATTTTATTGGCAAGTTACTTCATAATTACCAAATAATACATGATGGAAAATATTCAAGTGAGAACTAGTTCTCATCTATTATATGAGAACTTTTTTGTAGGACCCAACTAACAACCCATCCAAACATAGCAACCAATAGAGAACCCCCTGATAGTTACTAATCCTAAAGATTGGCATACATCTGAATGGACTGAACCGTTGGATCAAGGGTTGAATATTTTTTTGAATATGAAGTCATTAAACTTGTGGGCCACAAATGAAGGGGTTAAGGGCATGGGTTTGGGGTCAAACTTGATATTTGGGGTGATCTCACATACATTTTTCCATCCCCCCTGGTCCCATCCCCAAATGGGCCCCACAATTGGCCCTACAAAAAAGTTCTCATATAATATGTGAGAACTAGTTCTCACCTGAATATTACCAATACATGATACTTGTAACTTGGTAAAGCATGCAATAGCATAAGCTCAATTCCTTTGTACGTTGTGTTTCTTGTTGGTTATTGTTTCTCTTTGATGTACCTAGTTATGTTACTGTTTTTTTTTATTATTTTTGCTGTTGTTATTATTATTGTTAGACATCATCATCATTGATGTGAACCCCAAATGTAAGGTTTTTGATCGTTTGCCCCAAGTGCAAGGCCGCGATTGTAGTAATAAATAACTCGGTGAAGTCCGAGGTCGATCCACAGGGAGTAATCACTTAAATAGAACCTGTCCTATTTGAAAACTAGTACTAGCCTAATAAAATCTATACAAATCAAGTATCCTACTTGCATGAAGTAATTAATTACAAGTCTGAAATATTAATTACAATTAGAAATAAAAATCTTAAACTAAAAACTTAGTCTAATCTAATTACTGCATTCACCATAAGAGTTGTTAGAACAACCAATTTGTAGTGATTATTTAAATACCTAAAATAAAATAAATAAATAAATAAAATCAGAGAATAAAAAGATGGATTTTAATTCTAAAATAATGCAATAGCTACTTTGCTGAATGTCATCAATAAAAACCAAGACCACCGCACCAAGTGTGTACTGTCACTTACACACAAACATTCGATGTTGACCCATTGGTGAAAACCAAGACCTCATGAACTTGATTCATTAAAGAAAGCCCCATTACATGCAAATAGCCACTACAAGATTGTTTAAATTAAAATAATGTTCATCTAAACTTACCCTTAATCACCCGAAACACTAAACGGAGGAGAAGGACTCGCGGTCTAGAACGGCGATCCAACCGTCTCTCGTTTTGCGATCTGAAATCCAAGCAAGGGAAGATGATGAATGGCTGGTCCAATGATGGAGTAACGCTAGCAACGGCGGCAGAGCGACGGCGTAAAAATCCAAGTGGTGGTGTGCCTTTGAGAAGACCTTGGATGAAGTAGTGATGGAAGTAGGGAGAGATGAAGGAAAATAATGAAAAAGGGGAAGATCCAGTTGCTGGTCGTCCAAGGGAATGAGAGAATATATGATGGAGAGTGGGGACCTTTTTTCACTTTTGCAATTGATGGCCTATATATCTTGATGGCTTCTTTTTTTTTTTTTCTATGTTTCTTGGCTTGGAACTCAAGTTATAGAGTCCGTTTGGGAGACTGCTTCCTCTTCTTTCTTTTTTCTTTGGCCACACCTAACATACTTAGGCTTCCACCTCATTTGAAAATTTTGCAATTAAGAATGGGTGTGCAATCTGGGAACCTTCATGCATGGACGTACCATCTCATGCCATTTTTTGAATCTTTCTTTCTTTATCTATTTCCTCTTTTTTCTCCCTAGCCTTTAGGACTCCTTTATCCTCTTGCCTTCTTTGCATTTGATTTGAAATCTTGAATTCTCAAAGAATCTTCTCTCAAAGAGGTAAAGGGCAATGTTGGAAATTCTGCAATAATGTATGCTCCACCTTGGCTAAAATATTCCCAAAATTGAAATCCAGATTTGTATTTGCAATGGGAACACATGATGGGCCCTTCCTCCTTTGGACGTGCAAAGCTTGGATAGCAAAGTGTTGGACGGCACATCTTGGGTAATTCTTGGGTTGCAAACTTCAAATCTTGAGGCCTATCTTTTTGGAGATAAGTTTAACAACTTAGTGCTAAAATCTTGCACTCTTTGAATTTGTTTCTAACTTGGATTGATTAGCAAGATCTTCTCTTCTCTTGAATTTTTCATGGCTGGAAAATTGACTTGACATGGTCCCACCTTGGAGTTGAATTTTAATTTCATTCCAAGTTGCAAAGGAGGTGGGCCATGGTTGTGAGCATGCATCTCCTTAAATTGTTTGAGCTTGGACGTCCTCCATCTTGGCTTAAATAATTCCAAATCTGAGATTCAGATTTGTATTATCAATTGGAACACATGATGGGCCCCACTTGTGTGTGCAATCTTCTCTTGGATGTCATCTTTAATTCTTCAATTGATTTCTCTCTCTCGCGGGTCCCAATTTATGAAATTCCCTACAAGAAAAATAAAAACAAGGATTAAAGAATACTCTAATCATAAAGGTAGGGAATGATGCAATACGCGGGTCCACCCAATTCACACTAAATGGATGCTTAAAATGTCACCATTTTATTAAAAAAATATTCTTTAATTAAATCAATGGTGCAAAGAAAATTCATCATTTTATGTGTGAACAAAAAAGTTATGAGGAATTTTATGACTTCCAATGCCAAAAATATAGAAATTCATGATTGTATGTAAAAATACAATTTTTCAATAAATTTTGACTTGAATTTGAATTTTGATGCTCAAAACATAAAATCATGATTTTCCTACTAAAACGGTGCATGATTTAAAGAATAAGTCCTTAATTATTCTAAAATGATGATGAAATTATGCATTTTTAGGGACTTATCACACTCCCCAACCAGCATTTTGCTAGTCCCAAGCAAAATATGCGAACTATGATAGTGTTCTAGCCTAAAATAATATAGGGGCATTCGGCGACAGGTCCCTCAACATTACACTTTATGGCTTTAGATCCACAAAAAAAGTCATAGAGCCAAAGGTCCCTCTCACACTTATTGACACCTAAAATGTCTAATTTACCCTTTCTTCAAATCATAACCAATCCCATGATTGGTGGGATACCATGATTGGTGGGATATCCCATTAATAATGGCCAACTAACATTTAATTGTCCACGATTAATGGAATCCCCAGATTTTCAAATAAATTCTAAAAACACACAAATAAATTTCAAAATTACGAAAATAAATTTTAAAAAATGAAATAATTTCGAAAAATACAATAAGTTTTAAAAAAAGCAATATATAATCAAATAACGCAAATAAATTTTAAAAAATGCAAATAAGTTTTAAAATATCAAAATAAATTTTAAAAAAATATAAATAAATTTCAAAAGACTCAAATAAATCTCAAAAGATCCAAAGAAAATCCCAAAAAATGCAAATAAATTTAAAATACTGAAAATAAATTTTAAATAATGCAATAATTTTAAAAAATGTAATAAATTTGAAAAAAACACAATAAATTTGAAAAAACACAATAATTTCAAGAAATGCAATAAATTTTAAAAATGCAATAAATTTGGAAAAACGCAATAAATTTGAAAAAACACAATAAATTTGAAAAAACGCAATAAATTTCAAAAGACGTAAATAAATTTAAAAAAAGCATATAGATTTCAAAAAACGTAAATAAGTTTGCTAAAAAACTCAGAAAAAAATTCAGATAAATTTACCAAAAATACAAAGAAATATTACAGAAAATAGATAAATTTGAACAACACTCAGATAAATTTGACAAAACTCCGAAAAATTTGAACAAAACTTAGATAAATTTACAGAAAACTCAGATAAATTTTGAAAAAATTTAGATAAATTTACCAAAAACACAAAGAAATATGACAGAAAACAGATAAATTTGAACAACACTCAGACAAATATGACAAAAAACAGATAAATTTTCAAAAAACTTAGATAAATTTATCAAAAACACAAAGAAATATGACATAAAACAGATAAATTTGAACAACACTCAGACAAATATGACAAAAAACAAATAAATTTGAACAAAACTTATATAAATTTGACAAAAAACTCGGATAAAATTGAACAAAACTCAGATAAATTTACCAAAAATTCAGATAAATTGTGAAAAAAACTCAGATAAATTTACCAAAAGCACAAAGAATTATGACAGAAAACAGATAAATTTGAACAACACTCAGATAAATTGATAAAAACTCAGATAAAGTTGAACAAAGATCAAATAAATTTACTAAAAACTCAGATAAATTTCATAAAGACTGATAAATATTTGTCAAAAATGATATAACAACCCTGTTGCCTTCAGTCGATGCGAGTATGTAGGAAGAAATGGAGCGCAAATCGGAGTTCGGATGGCACCCCTGCGCCTCATCACGATCTAAATCGTTTTGTCCACCTTCTCCACCTGTAGTTTGACTTTCTTGTTGACCGTCAAATTACCAATCTTCTTCCATAGTTACGTAGATCTGCTCGCAACGAATCTGTAGGCGCAAACGGATCTCCGATCTGACCTCGGATGATCAAGATATCGACGAAACAAGTTTCAACCGTCGATCTGGTCAAACCGCTGTTGACCGTAAAGTGCGCTGACGTGGCGCTGACGTCAGCAGAAACTGGAGTGGGCTTCCTGTTCACGGGTCAGGCGAAACTGACCCATAACCTGACCTGAACTGACCTGGTCCTGTGGGCTTGATGCGCTGGGCTTTATGCAGACGGGTCAGGTTGACCCGACCCAAGCCCAACCTGTCCTGGCCTTCTTCCTCTTCCAAACAGAAACAGAATCTGGTTCTGTTTTGTTCTCTGTAACCAGAGAACACGATGGAGACTCTGCTTGGCCCAGGCTTCTTCCTCTGCGACGATGGCCGGCGGCGGGGACCGGTGATTGCGCAGCGGCCGGACGGCGGCGGTCAGCGTGGAACTCCGGCGAAGATTCCGGCGATAGCACGGCGCACGGACGGCAGACTGACGAGAGAAAAAAATGGGCGGCAACAGCTCTTTCTCAGGCGATGGCCTCCAGCGGAAACAGAGATCTCTCTGTTTTCTCTGCAACATGGACAGGGAAGAAAAGAGGCAGAGGTAAAGATTTTCTCAAAGTAAGGTACAATAAGAAACTGAACAGAAAAATAACAAAAGAATATTGGAACATCATCTGAAACTAACGTTTATCAAGGATAGAGCATAGAAGAATGGTTCTGAAAAGTTAAAAAATATGGTGCACTAATTTGTAAGACTACACAATCAAAGACGTCTTCTTAAAAATCCCATTTTTTATACAAAGCAACTATTCCATTCTTCACAGAGGGATATTTGTTGATATTTATTGATCCCCAAAAGAAATGTTGACAAATGACAACTGAAGGTAGAATCAAAACACAGAAAGAAACAAAAACTAATGATAGTTCGTTGAATTTGTCTACAGTGCATTTCAACCAAATCAATATTCAAGAATCCATTAGCATCTGATCATCCAAAGTTTCCCACCATCACCCACTGCATCCGAGCCCAGTCGGCTTGAATTACTTTATAAAGGAGGTGGAGGAGAAGGTGGATGGCGCCGACCTCGGAGATGTAGGTGCGGGAGTCCGGATCGTGCTTGGAGAGGAGGCGGAGCTCGCAGAGGGCTTGGGTTTGCTATGTATTTGGATTGGATAAGCAGAGCTGCTGTGGAAGTTAAGAAGGAGGGAGAATACAATATTTAAAATTTTAAATTTTAAAATTTTATGCCTAAAACAGTTGGAAGGGCAAATTAGTCATGAAAAATGTGATCATGTGGATATAGGGACCTATGGCTGTAAAGAGTCTAGCTGAGTGGACTAGAGGCCTTAATAAGTTTTTCCTTGGACTGGAGGCTTGATACATTCACTTATAGGGACCTTTCGCTAATTTTGCCAATAATATAAACTAAATGCAAAGACAAAAAGGAAAAACACCACTTTCGCTGGTACTCTCGGCTGCATTTAGCATATGCAGCAAGCCCTTAAACCCCTAGGTTACCCCTAGTGGACGAGTTGTGCCTCGTGAGGGTTTGCAGTGAATATGCCCACAAAATCCATTTACCTAAAAATAAAAGAAAGTCAACGGAAGGTTTTTCAAAAGACGATTGAGTCAAATCAGATGCCTTGAATCCTTGAATAATCAAGATTTCGGACTTTTCAAAATATAGTTCACATTTTTCTTTTCAAATCTTTTCAAAAAATTATACCAAAACTTTGGGTGCCTTGTGCATGTCTATACATCAAATCAAAAATTTTTAATATTCTATGATAATGCCATGAAAACAGAATTCTTCCTCAGAATTTTCAACTTTCCTAGATTCGGGGAAAAATATAAGTCTCCTCTCAAGGCTACTATGACGGCTTTCGCACTACTGTTTTTTTAAAGGCCGCGTGATGCATTTTTTTTTTAACACACACATGTGACTGTGCAATGTCTAGGTCCCTTAAGCTTTCTAATTAACCCATGTAATGAGTGTTAGGCCAATGACTCCCAAGACAGATGTCTTTAGGGCACTAGGTATATAAATACCCCTATGGGCTTACTAGCTCGGGTTAAAAAGGCTACGAACCCCAAACTAGTCACACAACTTTTTATTCTATTCAAGAATTATAACTAAACACTTTTTTTTTTTGTAAACACCTATTTGTGCATCCCTTATCAATTTTTTTTTTATTTTTTTAAACGGTCCCCAACAATAGGCAGCCTTTTTCAATTCACCCGAATTAATTCAATGGTTTTGGTTGGCCTAACCTTACCGATGAACCAGGAGAACTCATATGGCCAAATTTCAGAAAGTTATATCTATTTTTTTTTTTGAAAGAACTCTGAAAATGACACTTAAATCTTTTTATCCAAGACTTTTGAAATGATGTACATGTGTTACTGTGAAAAACAAAGTTCAGTATTCTTTTTATCTTTTAGAAAATTGTGAACCTTCATTTTACTTCCTTTCAAAATTCTGAAATTCCAGATTTCTAGACATCTTCGAATCATCAAGTTCCTTTGGAAACCCTTCTTTTTTTTTCTTTTTTTTTAATTCTTTTTTTTGAAAACCAGACTACACAAAAATGAGAAAAAAAAATGTCTAAAATTGGACAAGTGTGCTTGTTCCCACCCCCCAACCTAAACTAGACAATGTCCTCGATGTCATACATGAAATGCAAAATGGAATGTAACATGAGATGAAAATATAGAAGGAGAAAAATGGGTAGAAAGCACCTGGAGTAATGAAGCTTTCACGTAGAAACATGTCCAATGTGAGACAAAGAACACAAAAGAAAAGAAAGAAAATATATGCGTAATATACAAGGGTATGGGTCACTGTCAGATCCAGTGCCCGTCAATCCTGATAGACAGGATCAATCAGAGGAATGTCATTTTCCTCTGGAGGAACAGTCTCCAAGAATGGTTTTAAACGTTGTCCATTAACTTTAAAAGAGGTACCATTCGATGGATCAATGAGGGTCACTGCCCCATATGGAAATACTTCTTGAACAATGTAGGGGCCTGTCCAACGAGATCTTAACTTTCCAGGGAAAAGATGAAGTCGAGAATTGTACAAGAGGACTTTTGAGACGGATGGAATGACTTCCTTAATATCCGTTTATCATGAAAGGCCTTAGTCCTATCTTTGTAAATTCTTGAGTTCATATAAGCCTCGTTTCTCAATTCTTCTAATTCATTTAGATCAAGGGCTCTTTTCTCCCCAGCCTTGTCTAAGTCAACGTTCAATTGTTTTATGGCCCAATAAGCTTTATGTTCCAGCTCCACCGGAAGGTGGCAAGCTTTCCCATATATAAGCCGGTATGGAGACATCCCAATTGGGGTCTTATACGCAGTTCTATAAGCCCACAAGGCATCATTTAGCCGTATTGACCAATCCTTACGATTTGGTTTTACCGTGGTCTCCAAAATTCGTTTGATTTCCCTATTTGAGACCTCAACTTGCCCACTTGTTTGAGGGTGATAGGGGGTAGCCACTTTATGTGTAGCACCGTAATTTTTAAACAAACTCTCAATGATGCGGTTACAAAAGTGAGTGCCCCCATCACTAATGATGGCACATGGAGTTCCGAAACGGGAAAGATATTGTCCAAGATAAACTTTTTGACTGTTTTAGCATCATTACTCCTACATGGGACTGCTTCAATCCATTTGGACACATAATCAACTGCAACGAGGATATAATGAAAACCATAGCTCGGTGGAAAAGGTCCCATAAAGTCTATACCCCAAACATCGAATAACTCGACGACCAAAATTGGGTTTAAAGGCATCATATTCCTTTTGGAAATGGAACCCAATTTTTGGCACCGCTCACATGTCTTACATAAATCATGTGCGTCTTTAAATAAAGTGGGCCAGTAAAATCCAGATTGTAAAATTTTGTGAGCGGTCTTTTTAGCAGAAAAATGGCCACCACAAACATGCGAGTGGCAAAAGGATATAACACTATTGATTTCATGGTCAGGAATGCATCTCCTAATAATTTGGTCTGGGCAGTATTTAAAAAGGTATGGTTCATCCCAGAAAAACAATTTCACCTCAGTGAAAAACTTGTTTTTATCTTGCTGTGTAACGCCCCAATTCCGAATACCGAGAAAATCGTCAAAGTACCGAAATTGGCGCGCTACTTCCCGGAAAATCCGAGAACTTCCAAGATCGTAGGTCCGCAGTGAGGTCCAATTTAAAACTTTTTCATCAACATAGTAACAATGGTTAATTGCGGAAGCATGATAGTATAGCGGAAGCATAAGGTATCATCCATGTATCAAATATAAATGGGCTGAAGTCCAGCCTAAATGTGACAATGATAAAACCAAAGTTAATTACAATAATACCCTCTCACTACAACAGACTCTCTAAAAATCCCAAACAAAGATATCACTCAACCCCAGGTGTAGGCTCTCCAATCACCGGCTCGACCTCATGGTCGGCCGTCCCCATCCGTAGTCGCCTGCTACGGGCACCTCAACGAGTGCGAACGCATCGCCCTCGAACTCGGGGTCAAGACCTAAGCACCAAGAGTGGGTCAGATCTAAAGATCTGGCAAGTCACAATATGCAGATAATATAGAATGTATGCATCAAAATGAGTAGAGACATGTATAAAGTTAAGAGAGTAACAAAGGTACATATGCTATGCAGTCGTGCAAGATAACAATGTAGAATCATAATAAGCATAACAGTAATAAACCTACACAATATGGCACATCCACATAAGCTGGTCACCGCGGGATATTATGCCGCGGCCCTCCCATACTGAACACAGTCGCGGTAGGGATCCTAAGCTAATGCTAGGGATTACTAACCCTGCAAAATATCATCAACATCATCCACAACGACCGGAACCGGCATCACACCGTCCGTCCCAACAGTGCTCATCATGATAGCCACACAACAAATCTCAATAGCTCCTACCAGTGATGATCAGTCCAACTGGCTGAGCTTAAATCAACTCAGTGAATGTCTATGCCGACTCGGAAACAATAAAGGTCTGTGTCTGTCTAGGCTTTGCCTTGCGTGAACAAGGTCCTAACAAAAGTCCCTAAGAGGTCCAAGTACTCAATAAAATGTGGATCATAGTCCAAGTCCAATTCCATCATTGGATCCGTACCAAGGCCCACCAAATACATGGCCTGGTCTATAACAGTCCATATGAAATACAAGTCCATGTTCAATGACATATGATCCATTTACATCCATAATGGGTCACAAGCCCATACAATCTAACCTCTCCATTCTAGGGTAAATCACATCCAACTTAGGCCATAAAAAGGGCCCGCCTAGCCACAGACACGGGTCAATGATCCACCAAATCAATTACCGGGTCACCTCTAGTATTCCTAGGTTTAGGTCCTCCATTTTCCATTTAATTAACAGGTATGAGCAATAATAAGGACAATAGAGTGATAGTCATAGTATGAGGGAGATGAATCTCCAAGTACAAATCATAGGGAGATAGCAACAGTCCAACCTAGGTAAATGGTCCACTTTCGGATACAGGTCCATCTCAGGTAATTCGATCTTTAAGTGAAACCACAGATGCTAAGGAATATTGTGTTTGGTGCTTAGAAGTTATGTGCATCATTTGGTAACGTATAAAGGTCGAATCATCTTAGATTACATAACCTGGACTTTAATTAGTGGACCCCACGAGTCAAGGTTGAGCCGTACCATTGACTCGTGGCTGGCACAGTGATGGAAGTCTATTTGAATGGTCAATGGGCCCTACATATGATTGCAACAATAGAAATTAGAATCTGGGGATCGTCACTGTACACAGTGTGCTCAGCCGACCTCCTGGCCTGGGCGGTCAGCTCGGCACACTGGGACCAGAGAAGGAAAAACACCCTACAGGCAAAGCCTGTTGTCCAGGACTTCCTGTGAGTTCGGCTAACTCCCTGGCCTGGGTAGTTGGCCGTGCACACTAAGAATTCTGGCTGAAGGAATGTCCCAGGTTCTAGTCTCCTTTGTTGAAATCCCCCTTTTTGGAAATCCATCTCGGAGTTCGGCTAAGCAATGGAGCTCAATTGAAACTCAGTTCGGCCACCCAACTCAGCTCGGCAAAGGGCCTAGCTCAGTTGGATCACCCAGCTGAGTTCGGGAAAATGCATTGGGCTTGTCAGGCATTGAGGTTGGTTTAGCTCTCAGCTCGGTTAAGCACTGAGTTCGGCTAAGCTCGAAGTCCGGTCTGGCACGGAACCCGGTCTGGCGCTGAGCTCAGTAAAACACTGAGTTCGGCCATAACACTGAGTTCGGCCGTAACACTGAACTCGGCTTTGAGCACTGAGCTCGGCCTAGACACTTAGCTCGGCTAAACGCGAATCTCATCCTAACCATATGCTCGGCAGAACTCTGAGTTCGGCTAGTGTTGAATCCAGCCATCGCTGAGTTCGGCCAGTGCTGAGCTCGGCAGTTGCTGAGCTGCGCTAACGCTGAGCTCGGCAACCGCTGGGCTCTGCAAGTGCTGAGTTCGGCAGTTGCTGAGCTGCACTAATGCTGAGCTCGGCAACCGCTGGGCTCTGCAGTGCTGAGCTCGGCCATCGCTGGACTCTGTCCATCTCTCCTATCAGTGTTGTGTTCTGTTACAGAACCCAGTTCTGCGACAGGACACAACTTCTCTTCATTAAGCACAGGAATGGTGGTCCACCTCTGATCAAAATCCAGATCAAGTAGCACCCCATGGTCGCACAGGCCCCCTCACATAGACGTAGGGTCCTGATCTACCAAGGGTGGTCCTACTTCGATTCCGATCACAACACAACGAGGTGGGTTCTCGTCATTCCATCTCCGGAAACCATCCTGCACCCAATTCTCTGGGTTTCTCCATAGACCATTACAGAAGCAAAATAAATCATTCCTACATCATCCACCCATCATCAACCGGCCATTGATCATCCAAATGAGGTAATCCCATCCATCAATGGCCAAAGGAACCAAACAAACATGCTCAAGGATCGATCTAAACATATATATTACAAATTGGAATTCTACTGCAAATCAAAGGAAGGAAACATGCAATCTAGACTACCAGCACAGTGCACTTGCCTTGATCGATTGAAGGTAGAAGGAAAAGAGAGAAAACCACAGGGAAAAAAAGGCAGGGTCTCGGCAGTGCTCTATGGTGCAGGTTGGTCTCGGCTGGCCTTCTGTCAGGGATTTCTGGGGCGAGGGAGAGAAAGAGAGATTGGAGGGGGAGATGAGGGTTCGTTGGAGGAATTGGGGAAGAAGAAGAGAGAAGAGATTGAAACTTGAGAGAAAAGAAAGAGATGAACAGTAGTTGTTAGGGCAGGGGAGGGTTTTGTTTATATAGGTTGGGTTTTTGGGTTAGGGACAAAATTGCCCTTGGGTTAGAATAGGATTAGGGTTAGGGTAGAGGGTATTTGGGTCTTTAGGTGAGCTTCTAGAAGATTCTTGGTGCAAACCCCCTATAGTAAATACAAAACTCTAGCTAGGGCCTCTAACAAACTAACTAACTCTAAGAATAACAAAAGACACCCTATTGACTCTACTAATTACACCACTAGTCTAACCCTAGGAAAATACATAACTACCCTCACTAAGTCCCATAATTAGTATAATTAAAATACTTAGGCTAATATAGTATTCAAATTCACATTGAGGGCCCACCAGGGGTGGGGTCTCACATTCCTCCCTCCTTTAAAACATTTGGTCCCCAAATGTAAAAACAAAGTAGGGACATACCTGCGGTAGAAGATGTGGATAATCTCTTGCCACCTGGTCTCGTAGCTCCCAAGTAGCCTCCTCCGGAGTGTGATGCTCCCACTGAACCTTCACGAACTGAATGGTTCGGTCCCGAAGCACCTTCTCCTTGGTGTCGATGACGGCGACTGGCTTGGCGATGTAGGACGCGTCGGGCTGGATGTCGAGCGGCTGGTGTGCAGAATGTGGGTAGGGTCCTCCACATACTTCCTCAACATCGAGACATGGAAGACGTCGTGCACACCTGATAGCTCTGCTGGCAACTGAAGTCTGTAGGCGACATCTCCGATCCTAGCCTTGATCTCAAAGGGTCCGACGTATCTCCGTGCTAACTTGCCCTTCTCGCCGAATCTGAGGGTGCCTCGAGCTGGGGAAACCTTCAGGAAGACACGGTCTCCCTTCTGGAACTCGAGTGGTCTGCGCCGATTGTCTGCGTAGCTCTTCTGTCGACTGCGGCTAACCTTCAGGTTCTCCACTATCTGGGGATCTTCTCACTGGTGTCGCCGACAATAGATGGTCCATGGAAACTCCTGACACCAACTTCCTCCCAACAGACTGGGGTCTTGCACTTCCTGCCGTACAACGCTCGAACGGTGCCATCTTGATGCTCGAGTGGTAACTGTTGTTGTAGGCAAACTCACAGAGTGGCAAGGAATCCTCCCAGTTCTCCTTGTAGTCTAGGACACAAGCTCGCAACATATCCTCCAAGGTCTGGTTGGTGCGCTCTGTCTGTCCGTCTGTCTGAGGATGATAGGCTGTGCTGAAGCTCAACTTGGTACCCAAAGCTCGCTGAAGACTATCCCAAAAGTGAGAAGTGAAGCGTGGATCTCGTCTGAAACAATCGAAGCTGGAACTCCGTGCAAAGAGACGATCTTATCCACGTACAGCTTAGCAAGGACGTCGAGTCCTGCTCTCATCGACACTGGCAAGAAGTGAGCTGACTTGGTCAGCCTGTCCACGATCACCCAAATGCCATCACTGCGTCTCCTGGTAGCTGGAAGTCCTGCAATAAAATCCATGGTATATGCTCCCACTTCCACTGAGGTATCTCGAGCTGATGAAGTAGCCCTGGTGGCTTCTGATGCTCGGCTTTGATCTGCTGACAGGTCAGACATCTGGCCACATAGCCTGCAATCTCTTTCTTCATGTTGTTCCACCAGTAGTAGCTCCTCAGGTTCCTGTACATTTGGTGCTGCCTGGGTGAATCGAATATCTGCTGTGGTGTGCATCTGCTAAGATCTGGTCCTTCAGCTCCTGGATATCTGGTACACACAGCCTGTCCTGGTAGTAGAGTACTCCACCAATCAGTCTGAACTCTGGCCTCTGGTCAATCTGCTCGATCACTCTGACAAGCTTAGGATCGCTGCGTTGACTGTCCTTGACCTCTCCAAGCAACTCTGGTTCCCATGCGGACATGGTAGCAAGCATAACTCTGTCGCTGAGCGGCTGAAACTGGACATCCAAGTCACTGAAGACATCGGTCCACACGCCCTCTGCTGCTAGAAAACTGACTAGGGCGGTCTTCCTGCTCAAAGCATCTGCTACGACGTTCGCCTTACCCGGATGGTATTTGATAGGGAAGTCGTAGTCCTTGATGTACTCCATCCAACGCCTCTGACGGTTGTTGAGATCATGCTGAGTGAACAGGTACTGCAAACTGCGATGATCTGAATGGACTTCGAACTTCTCTCCGTAGAGGTATGCCGCCACATCTTCAGTGCGAACACGACTGCTGCAAGCTCCAGGTCGTGAGTAGCATACTTCTTCTCGTGTTCCTTCAGCTGGCGTGATCCATAGCAATGACTTTGCCCTCCTGCATCAAAACACAACCAAGACCGGTCCCTGAAGCATCGGTGAAGACAACGAAACCGCCTGTACCAGAAGGTAAAGATAAGATCGGTGCTGACGTCAGTCTCTCCTTCAGCTCTTGAAAGCTGTCCTCGCATGCATCGGTCCATACGAACGGTACGTCCTTCCTCGTCAGCTTGGTCAAAGGGGCTGAAATCGAAGAGAAACTCTTGACAAATCTGCGGTAGTAGCCTGCTAAGCCAAGGAAACTCCGAACTTCTGTAACATTCTTCGGTCTCTCCCAGTTCACTACTGCCTCGATCTTTGCTGGATCCACTGCTAGGCCGTCTCTGGAGATGATATGTCCGAGGAAGACTACTTGCTCTAACCAGAACTCGCACTTGCTGAGCTTGCGTACAGCTGGTTGTCACGTAGCAACTGTAGAGACGTCCTCAAATGCTGCTCGTGCTCCTCTCTGGACTTGGAGTAGACCAACACGTCGTCGATGAACACCACTGTAAAGCTGTCGAGGTACGGGGCGAAGATCTTGTTCATCAGGGCCATGAACACTGCCGGCGCATTCGTCAACCCGAACGGCATCACGAGGAACTCATAGTGTCCGTAACGAGTGCGAAACGCTGTCTTCTGCACATCCTGCTCTCTGACTCGCAGCTGATGATATCCCGATCTCAGGTCCACCTTTGAGAAGTACTGCGCTCCCTGAAGCTGATCGAAGAGCTCGTCGATCCGGGGAAGAGGATACTTGTTCTTCACTGTTGCCTGGTTCAGCTGCCTGTAGTCGATGAACATCCTCATCGATCCATCCTTCTTCTTCACGAAGAGTACAGGTGCTCCCCAAGGTGACATGCTCGGTCTGATGAAGCCCTTGTCTATCAACTCTTGCAACTGGGTCTTCAACTCTCGCAGCTCTGCTGGAGCCATACGATAAGGAGCTCTAGAAATCGGTGCGGTGCCTGGCACAAGCTCAATGGTGAAGTCGATCTCTCTGACTGGAGGCAATCCTGGGATCTCGTCGGGAAACACGTCTAGAAACTCGCAAACGACTGGGATCTCCTCGACTCCCTTGGATTTCTTGTCATCTGAGATGAATGCGATGTAGCCCTCGCAACCTGATCGCACTAGCCTCTCAGCCTTCAGTGCTGAAATCAATCTGGTACTGGGTGGCTTCTTCTCGCCTACAAACTCGACTGTGGCATCTGAACCGTCGATGGTGAGTCTGACTATCTTCTCGAAGCAATCCATCACCGCTCGATATCTGGCCAACCAGTCCATCCCAAGATAACGTCGAAGTCATGCATGGGTAACACGATCAAATCTGCAAACATAATGTACTCCCCGATCTGCACTCGGCATCTGGGGTGGTAAGTCTGACACACTACCCTCTTGCCCACGGGCGTAGACACAACTAGCGTGCAAGGCAACTCCTCTCCTACCCCACCAAGAACTAAAGCAAAAGCAGAAGACACATAGGAATGTGTCGCACCATGGTCAAATAATACTCTAGCAATCTGATCACAAATAGAAAGAGTACCTTCAACGACGTTCCCTGCAGCTTCGGCCTCCTCATGTGTGAGTGCGAATGCCTGACCTACAGCCTGTGGTCTCTGCTGCTGTCGCTGCTGTCCATGGGGCCTCTGGTATTGTCCCCTCTGGTAGTGCTGTCCCCTGGGCTGCTGGGGTCCACGTGCCTGCTGCGGGGCACGGTACTGCTGCTGAGGTGGCTGGGGTGCCGGTGTAATCTGCTGAACGGGTGGAGCTGGAGCTGGTGCCCTCGGTGGTGCTGGAAGCTGAAGCATCGGGGCCTGAGGCTGTCCTCCTCTGAATGGGCAAAATCTGGAGATGTGTCCTGTCTCCCCACAGTCATAGCACACTCTGGGCCCACGCTGCTGCTGCTGCTGAGGCTGCCGCTGATACTGAGGCTGCCTGGCCTGGCCTGCTGGCCTCTGTCTCTGAAATGGCTGCTGCTGTATGGGCAAGGGCTGCGGTCTGACCAAGGAGGCTCTAACTCGCCTCTGCTGCTGACTGGCCTCTATCCGCTGCAGACGCTCCTCTGCCCAGTAAGCTCTCCTCAAAGCCTCCTCATAAGTGTGAATCTCAATGCAAGACATGTTAAGCTGAATGTCGTCTCTCAGCCCATCGACGAACTGACGGATCCTCTCGGACTCAGGTGTGATCAGAGCCTCTGCAAAACGAGAAAGCTGGGTGAAGCGAACCTCATACTGGTAGACAGTCATGCTGCCTTGCACCAGCGCCTGAAATTCCCGTAGCTTGCGGTCTCTGACGTGAGATGGTATGAACTTCCGAAGGAAGTCCGCCCTGAATGCAGTCCAAGCGATCTCGTCTCCTATCGTCTCAAAATGACGCTGAATCGTCCTCCACCAGTCCTCCGCGACTCCCCGGAACATGTAAGCGGCTAACTGCACTCTCTGCTGACCGGTGCACTCGAAGACCTTGAAGATCTTCTCCATCCGCACGATCCACTCGTCGGCCACCAGCGGGTCATCGGCGCCAGTGAACTCAGGTGGTCCCCTTTTGAGGAACCTCTCAAATATGACGTTCGGGTCTGCCTCCCGAACGGATGCCGCTGCTGTGCCTGGCTGAGCCACTCTGTCCATGATGTCCAAGACTTGCGTCTGGAATTGGGCAAAATCCTCGGCCTGCTGCTGCTGCGCCGACGCCTGCGCCTCCTGGGAAATGAGGAAGGCCTGCAAGAACCTCTGGAAACGCTGCTCGAAGTCTGGCTGACTACCGGCTGCTGGCATCATATGTGGCGGAGAACCCTCTCTAGACATCTGTTAAGAGAAAGAAATTAGGTTAGTTTAAGTCCAACACTTAGGACTACACTGATTCTACCCGATCCATCGACCCTATACGTACCCCCACACTGAGATCCTCACTACGTCCTAAAGTTTCTAGTGTATTTTATTTCCTAGAGACTTGCCCGCTCTGATACCATAAAATTGTAACGCCCCAATTCCGAATACCGAGAAAATCGTCAAAGTACCAAAATTGGCGCGCTACTTCCCGGAAAATCCGAGAACTTCCAAGATCGTAGGTCCGCAGTGAGGTCCAATTTAAAACTTTTTCATCAACATAGTAACAATGGTTAATTGCGGAAGCATGATAGTATAGCGGAAGCATAAGGTATCATCCATGTATCAAATATAAATGGGCTGAAGTCCAGCCTAAATGTGACAATGATATAAAACCAAAGTTAATTACAATAATACCCTCTCACTACAACAGACTCTCTAAAAAATCCCAAAACAAAGATATCACTCAACCCCAGGTGTAGGCTCTCCAATCACCGGCTCGACCTCATGGTCGGCCTGTCCCCATCCGTAGTCGCCTGCTACGGGCACCTCAACGAGTGCGAACGCATCGCCCTCGAACTCGGGGTCAAGACCTAAGCACCAAGAGTGGGTCAGATCTAAAGATCTGGCAAGTCACAATATGCAGATAATATAAAATGTATGCATCAAAATGAGTAGAGACATGTATAAAGTTAAGATAATAACAAAGGTACATATGCTATGCAGTCGTGCAAGATAACAATGTAGAATCAAATAAGCATAACAGTAATAAACCTACACAATATGGCACATCCACATAAGCTGGTCACCGCGGGATATTATGCCGCGGCCCTCCCATACTGAACACAGTCGCGGTAGGGATCCTAAGCTAATGCTAGGGATTACTAACCCTGCAAAATATCATCAACATCAACCACAACGACCGGAACCGGCATCACACCGTCCGTCTCAACAGTGCTCATCATGATAGCCACACAACAAATCTCAATAGCTCCTACCAGTGATGATCAGTCCAACTGGCTGAGCTTAAATCAACTCAGTGAATGTCTATGCCGACTCGGAAACAATAAAGGTCTGTGTCTGTCTAGGCTTGCCTTGCGTGAACAAGGTCCTAACGAAAGTCCCTAAGAGGTCCAAGTACTCAATACAAATTGTGGATCATAGTTCAAGTCCAATTCCAATCATTGGATCCGTACCAAGGCCCACCAAATACATGGCCTGGTCTACAACAGTCCATATAATATACAAGTCCATGTTCAATAACATATGATCCATTTACATCCATAATGGGTTACAAGCCCATATAATCTAACCTCTCCATTCTAGGGTAATTTCACATCCAACTTAGGCCATAAAAAGGGCCCGCCTAGCCACAGACACGGGTCAATGATCCACCAAATCAAGTTACCGGGTCACCTCTACGTATTCCTAGGTTTAGGTCCTCCATTTTCCATTTAATTAACAGGTATAAGCAATAATAAGGACAATAGAGTGATAGTCATAGTATGAGGGAGATGAATCTCCAAGTACAAGGATCAAAGGGAGATAACAACAGTCCAACCTAGGTAAATGGTCCACTTTCGGATACAGGTCCATCTCAGGTAATTCGATCTTTAAGTGAAACCACATATGATAAGGAATATTGTGTTTGGTGCTTAGAAGTTATGTGCATCATTTGGTAACGTATAAAGGACGAATCATCTTAGATTACATAACCTGGACTTTAGTTAGTGGACCCCACGAGTCAAGGTTGAGCCGTACCATTGACTCGTGGCTGGCACAGTGATGGAAGTCTATTTGAATGGTCAATGGGCCCTACATATGATTGCAACAATAGAAATTAGAATCTGGGGATCGTCACTGTACACAGTGTGCTCAGCCGACCTCCTGGCCTGGGCGGTCAGCTCGGCACACTGTGATCAGGAAAGGAAAAACATCCTGCAGGCAAAGCCTGATTGTCCAGGACTTCCTGTGAGTTCGGCTAACCCCCTGGCCTGGGTGGTTGGCTGTGCGCACTAGGAATTCTGGCTGGAAGAAATGTCCCAGGTTCTAGTCTCCTTTGTTGAAATCCCACCTTTTTGGAAATCCATCTCGGAGTTCGGCTAAGCAATGGAGCTCAATTGAACACTCAGTTCGGCTACCCAACTCAGTTCGGCAAAGGGCCTAGCTCAGTTGGATCACCCAGCTGAGTTCGGGAAAATGCATTGGGCTTGTCAGGACATTGAGGTTGGTTTAGCTCTCAGCTCGGTTAAGCACTGAGTTCGGCTAAGCTCGAAGTCCGGTCTGGCACGGAACCCGGTCTGGTGCTGAGCTCAGTAAAACACTGAGTTCGGCCGTAACACTGAACTCGGCTTTGAGCACTGAGCTCGGCCTAGACACTTAGCTCGGCTAAACGCAAATCTCATCCTAACCATCATGCTCGGCAGAACTCTGAGTTCGGCTAGTGTTGAATCCAGCCATCGCTGAGTTCGGCCAGTGCTGAGCTCGGCAGTTGCTGAGCTGCGCCAACGCTGAGCTCGGCAACCGCTGGGCTCTGCAAGTGCTGAGTTCGGCAGTTGCTGAGCTGCACTAATGCTGAGCTCGGCAACCGCTGGGCTCTGCTAGTGCTGAGCTCGGCCATCGCTGGACTCTGTCCATCTCTCCTATCAGTGTTGTGTTCTGTTACAGAACCCAGTTCTGCGACAGGACACAACTTCTCTTCATTAAGCACAGGAATGGTGGTCCACCTCTGATCAAAATCCAGATCAAGTAGCACCCCATGGTCGCACAGGCCCCCTCACATAGACGTAGGGTCCTGATCTACCAAGGGTGGTCCTACTTCGATTCCGATCACAACACAACGAGGTGGGTTCTCGTCATTCCATCTCCGAAAAACCCATCACTGCAACCCAATTCTCCTGGGTTTCTCCATAGACCCTTACAGAAGCAAAATAAATCATTCCTACATCATTCACCCATCATCAACCGGCCATTGATCATCCAAATGAGGTAATCCCATCCATCAATGGCCAAAGGAACCAAACAAACATGCTCAAGGATCGATCTAAACATATATATTACAAATTGAAATTCTACTGCAAATCAAAGGAAGGAAACAAGCAATCTAGACTACCAGCACAGTGCACTTGCCTTGATCGATTGAAGGTAGAAGGAAAAGAGAGAAAAAACCACAGGGAAACCAAAAGGCAGGGTCTCGGCAGTTGCTCCTATGGTGCAGGTTGGTCTCGGCTGGCCTTCTGTCAGGGATTTCTGAGGCGAGGGAGAGGAAAGAGAGATTGGAGGGGGAGATGAGGGTTCGTTGGAGAGAATTGGGGAAGAAGAAGAGAGAAAAGAGATTGAAACTTGAGAGAAAAGAAAATGAGATGAACAGTAGTTGCTTGGGCAGGGGAGGGTTTTAGTTTATATAGGTTGGGTTTTTGGGTTAGGGACAAAATTGCCCTTAGGGTTAGAATAGGATTAGGGTTAGGGTAGAGGGTATTTGGGTCTTTAGGTGAGCTTCTAGAAGATTCTTGGTGCAAACCCCCCTATAGTAAATACAAAATTCTAGCTAGGGCCTCTAACAAACTAACTAACTCTAAGAATAACAAAAGACACCCTATTGACTCTACTAATTACACCACTAGTCTAACCCTAGGAAAATACATAACTACCCTCACTAAGCCCCATAATTAGTATAACTAAAATACTTAGGCTTATATATAGTATTCAAATTCACATTGAGGGCCCACCAGGGGTGGGGTCTCACATGCTGCGTCCATTCTTTTGGAATTTCACCCGAAGCTAGATAATTAGCAATGTCAGCATACCATGGAGAATGGGAAAATGTGGCAAATAAATGCTCATCAGGGAAAGTGTCCTGGATTGGTAAGGGTTCTCATGTTTTGGAAAGGACAAGCCTAGAAAGATGATCGGCCACCACGTTTTCTACTCCTTTCTTATCCTTGATTTCAATATCAAACTCTTGGACTAGAAGGATCCATCTGATTAGTCTAGGCTTGGCATCTTTCTTAGAAAGAAGATACTTCAGCGCAGAATGGTCAGTAAATATCACAATTTTGGATCCAATTAAGTAGGAACGGAATTTATCCAGTGCATAGACCACAGCCAATAATTCTTTCTCTGTTGTTGAATAATTGATTTGTGCACTGTTTAAAGTCCTGCTAGCATAGTAAATCACAAATGGCTTTTTGTCTCTACGTTGCCCAAGAACTGCCCCAACCGCATAATCACTAGCATCGCACATGATTTCAAAGGGCAGGCTCCAATCTGGAGGTTGCATAATTGGAGCGGTCGTCAACATGTCCTTAAGCTTAGTAAAAGCCACTTGACATGCCTCTGTCCACTCAAATTCTGCTTCCTTTAGCAGAAGGTTGCATAATGGTCTAGAAATGACACTGAAATCCGGCATGCCCTAAGAAAGATCTTATATCTCTTACGGTTTTTGGGGTGGGCAAATTGGAAATTAAGTCTATTTTGGCTTTGTCCACTTCCAATCCTTTGGATGATACAATGTGGCCAAGGACAATCCATTGTCGTACCATAAAATGACATTTTTCCCAATTAAGTACTAAGTTCTTTTCTTCACACCTAGAGAGGACTTTAGTTAAGTTGCTCAAACAATCTTGGAATGACTCTCCAAAAACTGAAAAATCGTCCATGAAGACTTCGAGAAAATGTTCCACCATATCGCTAAAAATACTCAGCATGCACCTTTGAAAGGTTGCCGGAGCATTGCACAGCCCAAAGGGCATCCGTCAGTAAGCAAAAGTGCCAAAGGGGCATGTGAAAGTTGTTTTCTCTTGGTCTTCCGGGGTGATTTCTATCTGATTGTACCCAGAATATCCATCTAAGAAATAATAATACTCGTGGCCAGCTACCCGTTCTAAAATCTGATCCAAAAAGGGTAGGGGGAAATGATCCTTTCGTGTGACAGCATTTAACTTCCTGTAGTCGATACAAACTCGCCAACCTGTGGGTACGCGGGTTGGGACGAGCTCATTATTAGCATTACGGACTACAGTGATGCCGGCCTTTTTAGGTACAACTTGGGTAGGGCTGACCCATTGGCTATCCGAAATTGGATAGATGATACCAACGTATAAAAGTTTCAAAACTTCAGCCCTAACCACTTCCTGCATGGTGGGGTTTAACCGGCGTTGCATCTGACGGGAGGGTTTCGCATTCTCCTCCAAATAGATATGATGTGTACACACGAGGGGATTAATTCCCTTAATGTCAGCCACGGTCCAAGCAATTGCACCCTTGTGCAGTTTGAGCACTTCTAAGAGTTGGACTTCTTGGTCCTTGTCAAGGTGTGCAGAAATGACTACAGGAAATGTTTCATTTTCTCCAAGGTATGCATATTTCAGGTGAGAGGGCAAGGGTTTCAACTTAGGTTTGGGCGGCCTCACCTGAGATGGAAAAGACGGAGTACCAGTTGGTACCAGCTTTTCAAAAGAGGGTTTGCATACAGTGTTAACCATTTCAACAGTGCTATCATGTGTTTCTTCACAGAGGGTCAGGTCCTCAATTGACTCAATGGAACCGGAGATTGATTTTTCAAAAGTTTCTGCTGTAAGAACACCGATCAAATCTACTTCTTCAAGGTCAATGTTATCATCCCGTGGTTGTTTGCAAAGGTCAAAAACATTTAACTCTAATGTCATGTTACCAAAAGATAGCGTCATTTTTCCATTCCGGCAATTGATCAGTGCATTGGATGTGGCTAAAAATGGTCTCCCCAAAATTACCGGAATCTGAGCATGAGGATCTGCCACAGGATGAGTGTCTAGCACAATAAAGTCTACTGGAAAGTAGAACTTGTCAACCTACACAAGCACATCCTCTACTATCCCTCTCGGTCTTTTGATTGATCGATCTGCGAGTTGCAGAGTAACCTGGGTGGGTTTGAGTTCGCCCAGCCCCAATTTTACATAGACCGAGTAAGGTAGTAAGTTGACACTCGCCCCAAGATCAAGCAATGCTTGTTCAATTTGATAATTTCCAATAATGCATGAAATTATGGGGCATCCTGGATCTTTGAATTTAGGGGGGGGGGGTGTCGTGCTTTAGAATTGCACTAGCTTGCTCAGTGAGAAATGCTTTCTTTTGTACATGTATCTTACGCTTCAACGTGCACAATTCCTTAAGAAACTTTGCATAAGATGGGACTTGTTTGATTGCGTCTAACAGCGGGATGTTAATTTTGACCTCTTTAAGCACATCCAAGATTTCCTGGTTCTGTAAAGATGGCTTGGGAGGAGCTAATCTACTGGGAAAAGGCGGTAAGGGCTTGAATCCGGGAGGAACTGGGCTTTTCTCCTTGATAGGAGAAGCTTCCTTTTCTTTCCCTTCATGATTGGAGGATGCAGGTTGTTTATCTTTTTCCAGATCAGGCTTTTCAATCTCTTTACCACTACGTAGAGTAGTAACAGCTTGAACCTGCTCCTTGGAATTTGACGGACCACCTTGATGAACCTCATATTGCCCTTTTGGATTGGGCTGTGGTTGGGCTGGAAAAACCCCCTTATTTTGTGCTTCAATCAATTTGCAGAGGTTTTGCATGGTGTTCTGTAAATTCTCAAAGTTTCGATCTTGTTTCTTATTGATGGACTCTTGATTCATCATAAACTTAGCCACAAGTTCATCCCAAGGTGTCGTTTGAGTTGTAGGGGGTACCATTTGCTGTGTGTTTTGAGCATATGTACCAGAAGTACCCCCAAATTAATTTGACATTTGGTTGAAATTGGGCGGAGTAGCATTTGGGCCATTCCTCCAACTAAAGTTTGGGTGATTCCTCCAATTAGGGTTGTACGTGTTACCCAAAGAATGATTGAACTGCCGGTTGTATGTGTTAGTGGCATTTGCTTGCTCATGAATCACTTCTTGGAAAGCAGGGAGTGTTGGACACTCTGAAGAAATGTGTGAATCACTAGCGCAAATGCCACAAACTATAGCAGGTTCCTTATTCTTCACAAATTTCAAGGACTCAACTTCTCTTGTAAGATAGGCAATTTTTGCTTGAATATCATCCTTTTCTTTTAATACATATAACCCCCCTCCTTTGGCCTGATTCGATTGCTTTACGGGGTCTATACCTTCAGATGTGTCCCAATTTTGTGCACTATCTGCCAAAAACTGAAGGTAGGTCCATGCTTGATTTGGGTTCTTCGCCATGAACTCCCCATTGCACATCATCTCCACGAATTGACGTGTTTCAGGACTAAGTCCATCATAGAAGTGACCAATTGTATTGTGCAATTCAAATCCGTGGTGGGGACATGCAAGGAGTAGCTCATTAAATCGTTCCCAACACCTATAATAAGACTCCTTGTCTTTTTGTTTAAAATTCATAATATTTCTCCGTAAGGTGTTGGTCTTATGTAATGGGAAAAATTTCTTCAAAAATTCCCGGACCATGTAGGACCATAGAGCAATCGAATTGGGCTGTAAGGAGTGAAGCCATGCCTTGGCCTTTTCTTTGAGGGAAAATGGAAATAAACGAAATTTGATAAGGTCTTCCCTCACATTATTGAAGTGTAGTGTTGCACACACTTCTTCAAACTCTTTTATGTGCAAATATGCACTTTCTGATTCAAGTCCATGAAATTTGGGAAGAAGTTGGATTACTCCCGGTTTGATATCAAATTGACCCGCACCTGCAGGTATAACCATGCACGACGGTGTGGCTTGTCGTGTAGGGTGAAGGTAATCACGTAGACTCCTAAGAGGTTGATTCACCTCCCCATTATTATTGGGTCCATTCCCATTACCATTCCCATTTTCATTTTCATTCCCAATTTCTTCATTATCACTATGCTCATCAGCCATATTGGAAATCCTTAGAGAACCAGGAGATCTAGATTCGTAGAATTCAATCAATCTCTTGACAGGTGATTCCTTCCTTTCTAACCGATTTGAGGTGTCCCTCTGCCAAGAAGATGGGGGTCTTTCTTTCTTTTTTGGAATTTTGAAATATTTTTTTTTATAAAGAAACCTAGAAAGAAAAACTACCTAAGTCCGTTTTTAAACTTAAAAGAAGATTCTCAAATTCTTGAGAATCACTAATTTTAGAGAGTTTAATATTTCTAGGGAAAGTTCCCAAACTCAAGTCTATGAAACTGGCCCGACCAGGTAAGCCCCCAGATCAGTGGTGGGGTCGCGATGCGTTGCAAGGGTCCCGCTTAAAAACCACCTTCTAGAACAAGAGACTTGTCTCCCTTATCTAATGGGACAGGACTTGCCTAGACATCGAACCAATCAAGAATGGCAGTTTGTTTGACTTTCCAAAGAAATAACTAACCTTCTTAAAAAAAATTTCAGCAAGTTTTTTAAGAGTCCTTTAAAATTTAAAAACAACTAAAACAACTGAGTTTCCAATGAAAGTTCTGAAAATTTCAGATTTTGGCAGGTTTTGTGGCCAAAAAGCCGAATTTGCGCTATCTAAGACTTGCCTTTGTGAGGGAAGTTCCAGAATTTTTTTGGAAACTATAAAAACCTAAAAATATGAAAAATAACTAATTTTAACACACCTTAATTAATCCTAACCATAAAATAAAAAAATTGACCTAAACTAGTCCAAATTAGAACAAGTAAACTAGGCAATTTTCCGAAATTGATGTGATTTTCTCAAAAATCAGAAAAAATAATTTTTCAGATCTGAAATAGTTCCAATTTTAACAAAAATCAGAGATTAAAAATCCACTTTTTAATGCAATAGGGCTGGTCCAAACATTCCATGCATGCTACCCTTAGATCTAGAATGATTGCGGAATAGTAAAGGCACACCCATAAAGCAATTAAAAAGATAGGTTGGGAAAAATACCTCGAGCGAAGAAAAAAAAACTCCCCGGCAACGGCGCCAAAAACTTGATCGTTTGCCCCAAGTGCAAGGCCGCGATTGTAGTAATAAATAACTCGGTGAAGTCCGAGGTCGATCCACAGGGAGTAATCACTTAAATAGAACCTGTCCTATTTGAAAACTAGTACTAGCCTAATAAAATCTATCCAAATCAAGTATCCTACTTGCATGAAATAATTAATTACAAGTCTGAAATATTAATTACAATTAGAAATAAAAATCTTAAACTAAAAACTTAGTCTAATCTAATTACTGCATTCACCATAAGAGTTGTTAGAACAACCAATTTGTAGTGATTATTTAAATACCTAAAAATAAAAATAAAATAAAATAAAATAAAATCAGAGAATAAAAAGATGGATTTTAATTCTAAAATAATGCAATAGCTACTTTGCTGAATGTCATCAATAAAAACCAAGACCACCGCACCAAGTGTGTACTGTCACTTACACACAAACATTCGATGTTGACCCATTGGTGAAAACCAAGACCTCATGAACTTGATTCATTAAAGAAAGCCCCATTACATGCAAATAGCCACTACAAGATTGTTTAAATTAAAATAATGTTCATCTAAACTTACCCTTAATCACCCGAAACACTAAACGGAGGAGAAGGACTCGCGGTCTAGAACGGCGATCCAACCGTCTCTCGTTTTGCGATCTGAAATCCAAGCAAGGGAAGATGATGAATGGCTGGTCCAATGATGGAGTAACGCTAGCAACGGCGGCAGAGCGACGGCGTAAAATCCAAGTGGTGGTGTGCCTTTGAGAAGACCTTGGATGAAGTAGTGATGGAAGTAGGGAGAGATGAAGGAAAATAATGAAAAAGGGGAAGATCCAGTTGCTGGTCGTCCAAGGGAATGAGAGAATATATGATGGAGAGTGGGGACCTTTTTTCACTTTTGCAATTGATGGCCTATATATCTTGATGGCTTCTTTTTTTTTTTTTTCTATGTTTCTTGGCTTGGAACTCAAGTTATAGAGTCCGTTTGGGAGACTTCCTCTTCTTTCTTTTTTCTTTGGCCACACCTAACATACTTAGGCTTCCACCTCATTTGAAAATTTTGCAATTAAGAATGGGTGTGCAATCTGGGAACCTTCATGCATGGACGTACCACCTCATGCCATTTTTTGAATCTTTCTTTCTTTATCTATTTCCTCTTTTTTCTCCCTAGCCTTTAGGACTCCTTTATCCTCTTGCCTTCTTTGCATTTGATTTGAAATCTTGAATTCTCAAAGAATCTTCTCTCAAAGAGGTAAAGGGCAATGTTGGAAATTCTGCAATAATGTATGCTCCACCTTGGCTAAAATATTCCCGAAATTGAAATCCAGATTTGTATTTGCAATGGGAACACATGATGGGCCCTTCCTCCTTTGGACGTGCAAAGCTTGGATAGCAAAGTGTTGGACGGCACATCTTGGGTAATTCTTGGGTTGCAAACTTCAAATCTTGAGGCCTATCTTTTTGGAGATAAGTTTAACAACTTAGTGCTAAAATCTTGTACTCTTTGAATTTGTTTCTAACTTGGATTGATTAGCAAGATCTTCTCTTCTCTTGAATTTTTCATGGCTGGAAAATTGACTTGACATGGTCCCACCTTGGAGTTGAATTTTAATTTCATTCCAAGTTGCAAAGGAGGTGGGCCATGGTTGTGAGCATGCATCTCCTTAAATTGTTTGAGCTTGGACGTCCTCCATCTTGGCTTAAATAATTCCAAATCTGAGATTCAGATTTGTATTATCAATTGGAACACATGATGGGCCCCACTTGTGTGTGCAATCTTCTCTTGGATGTCATCTTTAATTCTTCAATTGATTTCTCTCTCTCGCGGGTCCCAATTTATGAAATTCCCTACAAAAAAAATAAAAACAAGGATTAAAGAATACTCTAATCATAAAGGTAGGGAATGATGCAATATGCGGGTCCACCCAATTCACACTAAATGGATGCTTAAAATGTCACCATTTTATTAAAAAAATATTCTTTAATTAAATCAATGGTGCAAAGAAAATTCATCATTTTATGTGTGAACAAAAAAGTTATGAGGAATTTTATGACTTCCAATGCCAAAAATATAGAAATTCATGATTGTATGTAAAAATGCAATTTTTCAATAAATTTTGACTTGAATTTGAATTTTGATGCTCAAAACATAAAATCATGATTTTCCTACTAAAACGGTGCATGATTTAAAGAATAAGTCCTTAATTATTCTAAAATGATGATGAAATTATGCATTTTTAGGGACTTATCAGTTTTCACGAAGTAATAAATCACGATGAGTCCGAGGTCGATCGATAGGGATGGAAACGAAGCACATGCTTGATCTAACCTAATTAAAATCTAGTTTTAGCCTAATTAAAGGCTATACAATCAAATGGGTTCTTAAATAAAATTAATTACAATGGTTACACCCCAATTTAAAACTCCTTTTTTCAAAAATCCTAATCTAAAAGTTCGAATACTTCACCCACAAATAAAAAGAACAAAAGAACCAATTGTAGTAAATAGAAATCAGATTGGGATCCACTCTCTCTAATGATCCGAAATATGTATGGCTTAGGTCATCTCCTCTGCAATCCAATTTAAGGCATAAATTTTCAAATTGGCAAGAGGTCCCTAGATACAATTTTCATGACTGATTTACCCTTTCAACTGTTTAAGGCATAAATTCTTAAAAATTTCAAATTTCAAATCTTGTACATTATCCTTCTTCTTCTTCAACCCAGACATGTTGAATTGGTGCTTAGGGCATAAAAGAAGCAGAGGAAGAAATGAGAGAGGATAAAGGAGAAAGGAGAGAGGAGATGGGTGCACGGTGCTAGGTGCAGGGACGCAATGCAGTAGAGGCGTGCAACGAGTGGGTTGTGTGCAAGGTGAGTGTGGGTGCAACAGGGAGATGGAGTGGGGAGATGGAGAAGGAGGAGGGTGCGGTGTGTGCAACAGTGGGGGGTGTGATGCAGGGGGGATGAGATGAAGAAAGAAGAAAGGAAATAGGGGAAAAAGAAAAAAAAGAAAAGTAAGGAGTGGGTGATGGACCGCGCATCTGCTCGGGGCGCTGCTGAGGTCGACAGACGTGAGAGTCCGTGGGGTACGACCCTTTCATGACCGTGGAGCAAAGCGGGTATCAACATTTTTTTTTGTGTGGGTTTGCCAGATTTTCTATTTTACTTGGAATTGCAAGTGGAGATCCGGAGATCGACCTTCCCAAGTAAAAAGGAAATCAACTTCTTTTATGTTTTCCATTGCACATATTTAAGAAAAGAGACATTTTCTTGATTTGCCTGAAAGGCGATGTTTTGGCATTTATAACCAATTTTTTGGCGTTTATAGCCGATTTTGTCCTTTATAGCCGATTTTGACATTTATAGCCATTTTACAATTCTCATCAATAATGAAATACAAGAGTTGTGATTTTTGTATCTTTTAGAAAAATACAAAATACAATGAAAAGCAAGAAAATGAGGATCTAACTTCTCAGGAGATTGTGAGGGACTCGTTCAGATTGACGGTCGCAAGCCATGTGTGGACTTCGCCATCATCCATGCAGATGAGAACAGAGGATGCTCTTGATTCGCTTGGCTTGGCTACAACCTCAGATTTTTAAAGAAAAAAGATCAAAAGGAGGTCCTATGTCCAATAAAAAGCTAAGTAGACAGGCTGAACAGAAGGAGAAGGCAAGGACCTTGAGTGGGGGGGGGGGGGGGGGGGGGGTTACCCCTCAAGGGACTTTTGTCACCTTGTAGTGGTGGCCGGTGTAGAACTTCAGCAGAGTTTTCTCTATTTTCTTCTGGACTTCGGAATTCATGATTTTCGGATCTGTGTCTGATGCTTTTGAAGTGCCCTGGAATGCTTGGAGTGCTCTCCTATTTATAGGCTTTTAAGTAGCCATTTAGGAGAGTTTATGAGCCTTAATTGTCATAAAGGCTACATAAAGGGAGGAGTTACTAGATTTATTTCTTTATTTTGTAACTCCTTTTTCTTGGCTTCTGATTGGCCGGTGGAGATTGAGAGCATTTAATCGCCTTTAATCACCATGATTGGAGGAGTTTCATGGTTTAAATGCCATGAATCAATTGACTTGTAACTCCTGGATGCTTGCTTCTAATTGGGCCGTCCAAAGAAATGAGTTAATGACTGCAATAAAGCTAGCCAATTAATTACATTAAGTGGTCGCCGAGCAGTTTAAGAGTCGCAAGCCCTGCCACGTCTTTTGGAGCTCTTTTGGCGAAAATCATCAATGGATCTACCTGCTGATCAACATCAGATGACCATGTAACTTCAGACATTAATAGCTAATAGCAGGCCGGTGACATCTGTCATGTCAATTTCTCAATCGATCGGCTAGAAAGTGCACTTTTTTGGTCGACCGGTTGGCGATCAATGCTGATTTTGATACTCTGGAAAGCGGACCCGTGATTTTGACGAATGTCCAAATATTTGGTGCCTCAACAGTATGAATTTTGGAAAATCACACGGGTTGGAAGCTTCGAAATGGGAAAAACAATGGAAAATGGGGCTTTCCGGATCGAATCTGGGGATTCGGGGCTCCATGGTCGCGGGTGACCCTAGGCCAGGGTTGCGGGATGCGACCCTGGGGGGAATTATCCCTTTTTGGTCCCGTTTCGCGGTCGTTTCGTGGTCTTTTTTTATTCTTTTTTCTCCTATATTTTTCTTGAAATTTTTCATATTTATTGGCCTGATGTCCCTGTGGAAAACTTGACGAGAATCCTTGCATTTTGGGGTGCAAAGTTTCCAATTTTTCGGGAAAGCCAAAGACTTTGTAGCGTAGAGCTGCCAGTTTTTCGTCAGAAGCTGAAACTAAGTCAAACGATGTCGGAATGACCTGAAATTTGAGATGAAGCCTCCTAAGTAATAAATAAGATCAACTATAGGCTTTTGTTTGTGTTTTGAAGTTGTATGAGGTCCTGTCACCAGTAGACTTGATTTTGTCGCGATGAAGATGTCGTGCTTTGATGTGCGGTCAACCGATGTCCGATTGACCTGAGATTTGACAGGGAACCTATTCGAGTTATTTTGAGATTATCCACATGCTCTGTCTTGGAAACCATGGTCCTAGGGAGCTTCACCGCCGAGAGGCCTGATTTGGCCTCCGATAGTCAATGTCTGGTCAAATGTTGCTGAAATGACTTGAAACTTGACGTGTAGCCCTTTGTAAGCATCTTGAAGCCGCCCATGTGCTCTGTTTGATGAGTAATAGCTTTGATTGTTCTCACCGCCAGGAGGCTTGATTTAGCTGTTCGATGGCTGATAGAGGGTCAAATGTTGTCGGTTTGACTCGGCACTTGATGTGGAGCCTTTTGGATGTATTTTGAGACTATCTATAGGCTCTGATCGAGGATTTGGTGTCTCCGATGCTGTCGCCGTCGGGAGCTCCTGTTCAGCTATCGGAGAAGCGAAGTTAGGCCAAATGATTTTGAAATGGCCTGAAACTTCTTGTGTGCTCCTCTTTGGTTGTCTTGAAGGATCTTGTAATTTTTGTTTGATTTTGACAAGATTTGATTTTTTGGAAAATGGGAAGTAGCATCGCCCATTTGTGGTAGGCTGCGACTTCATATAGCTTTCTTGATGTTGAAGAGGCAAAGTGACATTTTTGGTGTCAACAGTGGGTGTGCAGGGTGAGTGTGGGTGCAGTTGTGAAGGTGGAAGAAGTTGGCGTGAGTGTAATGTGCAGGGGCTGTGGCAGAGGGGAGAAGAGAAGAAGAAAATAAAAGGAAAGAAAGAGAAAGAGAAAGGAAGATGCAAACCACACGAGGAAGATGGAGAGGGCGACGACTGCAAACTTGTCTTGCGCGGGGATGGCTGGAGAGGATGATGAAGACGGCGAGGAGTACTGGTGGCGTGGATAAGAGAGGATCGAGAGGAGGCCGTGAGGGAGAGGGTGATGGAAATTATGGGATCCAAGTTAGGTCCCAGGTGGAGCACATCGACGTTGGTCACCAGGCTGCGATCGCCACGTGGCCCGTCTCGACGGGCAGGCATTGATAGCAACCGCCTGGAACTTTCGCGCAACAACACTATTGCAGAAAGGTGAGGGCGGTCTCGCGATCAGCAGTAGATCTGTGAAGCAACCTAGAATCCTTTTCAAGATTTGATCTGATCTCCTCTGTGCTCCATTGATCTGATCTCCTCCATCCTCCATTGATTTGTCAACTTTATCTGAGTTTTTATCAAATTTATCTGAGCTTTGAGTTTTTGTCAAATTTATTTGAGTTTTGCACAAACTTTTCTGAGTTATGCAACAAATATATTTGAGTTTTGGACAAATCTAGCTGAGTTTTTGGCAAATTTATCTGAGTTCTGAAACAAATTTATCTGAGTTTTGAACAAATCTAGATGAGTTTCTGGCAAATTTATCTGAGTTCTAGAACAATTTTTTCTGAGTTCTGTACAAATCCAATTGAATTTTTAGCAAATATATATGAGTTATTGGAAAATATATCTGAGTTTCTGACAAATTTATCTCCATTTTAAAAAACTTACCTAAGGTTTTGAATAAATCTTTCTGTGTTTTTTTTATAAATTTATCTAAGTTTTTTGGAAATTTTTTTTGCGTCTTTTCAAATTTATTTGTATTTTTTAAAATAAATTTATTTGAGTTTTGGAAAAAATACTTAAATTTTTGGAAATTTTTTCTGAAATTTGAAAAATTGGTTTATCTTAGTTTTTGGCAAATGTGATCTTTTAAAATTTATTTATATATTTTAAAATTTATTTGGATCTTTTGAAATTTATTTATGTCTTTTTATTTACATCTTTTGAAATTTATTCGCGTCTTTTGAAATTTATATTGCATCTTTTGAAATTTATTTATATTTTTTAAATTTTATTTGGATCTTTTGAACTTTATTTGCATCTTTTGAAGTTTATTTATATTTTTTGAAATTTATTTGGATCTTTTGAAATTTATTTGCGTCTTTTGAAATTCCTCTACTTTATTTTGAAATTTATTGCATTTTTTGAAATTTATTTTGGTTCTTTTGAAATTTATTTGTATTTTTTAAAATTTGTTTGTATTTTTTAAAATTTATTTGAAAATCTCATTAATGGGATTTCATTAATCGCGGTTAATTAAATGGTAGTTGACCATTATCAATGGCATATCCTACTAATCATAGGATATGATTTAAAGAAAGGGTAAATTAGACATTTTAGGTCTTCAAATTTGGAAAAATGACCTATCACACTATGAAAAAAGATTGTGGATCTAAAGCCATAAAGTAAAATGTTGAGGACTTCTCGCCGCGAAGACTAAAGCTTCACCTTCTCCTCATATTACAAATCACCCATCCATTGCATGCATCTTCATCTTCTTATCCATTAAAAATTATTATAATTAATTACAAAAGGAAAAAAAATTAGATGGGTTGGAACGGAAGATGGGTGGGCGTGAGATAGGTGGAAAGAGGGAGAAAGTGTCGTGAGTTTTTGGATGGGATAATGGATGGTACGTCCACTCTCTCCTTATTTTTAGATTTTTATTGCAACTTTTGTGGCTTGGGGAGAAAGAATAAGAAAGTGAAAGGAAAGAGAGAAGAAATAGGAAAAAAGGACAAAAATGAGGAGGAAAGGAGAGAAAGTAGGAATTGTATCGATTCCTTTCCCAAGTGGGTTCTTTGTTGCTAGGGTTGTAAACAGGGTTGGTTCCGGTTCGGGTCCATGGTAGACCCAGAACCGGAACCATTAAGGAGAAGGTGGAACCAGATCCGGATCCGGAATCGTTTCGGAACCGGTTTCTTGGCTCCAGAACCGAAACCAGAACCATATATGGGACAGGTCTGGATCCGGGTCCAGGTCTAGGTAGAGAATGATATTATGATTTTTAGGAGAGATTTTTAAAAATTGAGGTAATCTGTTGGGTCTCGTGTCCATGGGTCCGAACCAAGTGGAACCGGACCTGGACCCATTTACTTATCGGGGCCTAAATAGGGACTCAGACCCGGTTTTTAACGGTTCAGAACCTTCGGGTAATCGGAGAATCGGGTACCCATTTACATCCCTACTTGTTGCTCAATCTCCTTCTTTGGTGGGTCCATCTTCCCATTTTAGTTTGCAGAAATCTCTTTGTGATCTGGTCCGTCAATCTTCCTTTGATCAAGCCACCTTTCTTTAGAACTCTTTGAAAATTTGTAAACTTCACACATGCTTGGAAGCTTACCTCCTTGTTTTTCTCCAAAGCTTTCTAAAAATGGTCTCCTTGCTTTCTTGGAAATTGCCAACATAGATTCTTCTCATTTTGGAAATTAAGTCTTTATCACAATTTAAATTTTTGCATATCTCGTGGGCCCCACACCCATTGAGCATGCCACCTTGGAATGCATTCCTAAGTTGGGGTCCTCCTTCCTTTTAATTTTCTTTTCTTTTCATTTCTTCTCTCCTTTGCACAATTCGTGGGGCCCATCTTGCTTGATCTCCAAGTCTTCATTTTTTACTAAACTTGGACTCTTCATTTGATTTTCTCTCCGAAAAATAGGAGAAAATTTTGTGCAAAGATAGTGGGTCCCACCCACTGAACATGCACATTAGGATAGTGGGTTCCACATGCACATTGCTCCCTTTCTTCTTTATTTTCTTCCTTTTTTTTCCATCATTCCTCTTGAATTTCTTTTCATGTGGGCCCCATCTATTGAATTTCCTACATAAGAGAACAATTAAATTTAAAAAATAATTTTTACGTAGAAAACTATCATGCCATGCATGAGACCAATATGGACATGTATGAATGCATGCAAATACACCATCTTACTCAGTTTTTGTGTGCATTCCAATGGTACAAAGAAATTATGTGACTTTACATGTAAATTGAAGATATTCAAAAGAATATCTGATAATCCAAAATGAATAATTTCAATTAAAACATGCAATTTTTAAGATTTAAATCAATTTTCACATGAAATCAGCTTTGGACAACATGATGCATGATTTTATAAAATTCAATGATTATATCCTAAATATATATGTCTATTATTCTACATAAAATAATGAGATTAACGTACAATTTTGTGGACTTATCAATGATAAAAGCATTGTCCCAACTATGTTGTGATCAATTATATGAATTCTATTTCTCCATTTTGATCTATCATGAGCCAAATCCTCAGATAAATTGCACTTCTCCATATCCATTGTTACCACCTCCATCCAAGTCCTCTTTGGCCTCCCCGTTCCCCTTGGTGGGACATCAACCTTCATGGCCAGACTTTTCATTACCGGTGCCGTTACTGGCCTCCATTGGACATGGCAAAACTATCTCAAACGGGTTTCTCTAATTTTATCTCTTATTGCTGCTACCCCTAAATTCTCTCGAAAGAGCTCATTTCTAATTTTATCATTCCTAGTTTTACCACACATCCACCTCAATATTCTCATCCCTGGTACATCCATTTTGCGCATATGCTGCTTCTTGATTGACTAACATTCTGTTCCATAGGTCATAGCTGGTCTAATCGTTGTCCTGTAAAAATTTTCCTTCAATCTTGTTGGCATTCATCAGTCACAAAACACTCCAGAAGCAAGTCTCCACTTCAACCATCCCGCTTTTATCCTATATTCGACATCTTCATCAATCTCTCCATCCTTACTAATTATAGAGTGAAGGTAGTGGAAAGAATCACTTTGTGGTATCTCATGGTCTTCAATTCTAACAGTAGTTTCAGCTTTTTGTATATGCCCTACCGCCAAAGTTGACTTATTTTAAAGGCTTTGGATTCTTAAAGCCTCCCGCCATATCTCGAGTTTTACATTAACATCGTCACTTGATTCATCCACCAATACTATATCATTTGCAAACAATATACACCAAGGTACCTTCTCTTGAATATAAAGAGTTAACTCCTTGATATATAATCAGTGAAAAAAGATAAGGGCTTAGGGCTGGCCCTTGATGCAAACCTATAATCACTGAAAACGCACCTGTCTCTCCGTAGGTAGCCCTTACACTCGTTACTGCTCCTTCATACATGTCTTTAATAATTTTAAAATAGCCTTTTGGAATATTCCTTTTATTTAAAACTCATTAAATTAAATCTCTAGGTACCTTCTCGTAATTTTTTTCTAGATTGATGAAGATCATATGCTAAGTTTTCCTTTTTGCTCAATATTTTTCCATTAATTACCTTAGTGAGAAGATGGCTTTCATAATTGGCCTCCTTGGCATAAAACCAAATTAATTCTCATATATCTTTATATTCTGTTTAAGTCATTGCTCCATTACCCTCTCCCATAGCTTCGTAGTATGACTCATAAGTTTAATCCCACAATAGTTGGTGTAGTGTGTTATATCTCCCTTATTCTTATATATATATTAAGGGGTATTTTGGTCATTGTACCAGGGCTTTCTTAGAGGCCAAGAAAGCAGAGATTATATATATTGATGTAATCGGTAACCCAAGACTCGGAGTAAGAAAGGTGGGAGCTCTCTTTCCTGTGGTTCCCAACCACGAGAGGAGCAGATGTGAGCAAGATCGAGACCTATGGGGAGAGAGTAGGTTAAGTGTTAGAGGGTTTGGAATCCTTATTACGAGTTGTCCAATTTCCTGTATAGTGAAATCCTCATAGCTCCATAGACGTAGGCAATATATTCATGCTTTCCATTTCATGAGATGAATGGTGTTTAATTATATACTTGCACATAACCAATACGAATGACATAATGGTTCATGAGATGAACCGGAGTCCATAAGTATAGTAGATATAATACATGTGTATGGATGAGATCCACATACGGGAGACATGTATAATAAATCTTATACTTGAATATCTTCACAACCAGTGATGAGACTGGACATCTCATACTAACAAGGTTGCAGCATTTTGATCACTATGAGATAGTGTGATTTGTCTCGATCATCAAAATGAAAGATTCTGGATCATAGTGCTGGTACATTGGATGTATTGAAGGACCATGAAAAGCACCTTATAAACGCTGTCTTTACTTTAAGTTCTGCTCTCATAATTCCCTAGCAATAGGCTTTCAATCCTGAGACATTAATGAACTAAAGTTTCTATCTATTCATTTGCTTTGAGTCACCAATGAGTGAGGCCAACTGTAGGTCAACACCTCGGTGATTTGGGTACGTGGTAGTAGAGCTGTGGGAACATTCAATGGTCAAGATGGAATCTATCTCTAATATCCCCTTGTGCCAATTAATGGATTTAATCATTGGTAAGTGTACACTCATTCCGATTAAGAGTTAATTGGAAAGGTACCATTGATCATTATAATTAATTGGGGCTCAAGGATAATAAGATATAGATCTAGTTTGGAAGACAAGTCCAATTGATCCATGGATATTGATGGAGGGGTCTACTTGTGGTAATAGGGAAGTTTAGGGTCTTCTATGTAATTTCCTAAGACTGGAGTTCAATTGCATTCATATAGTGGAGTTATTTGCAATTAACTGTGGGCCCGGATTGCATATGAGATGTGGGGTCGCGTGTTCCAGTTGGAGCCAGCTTTCTAAGGAATCCATAGTGGTCCCCACGCTAGCCCAATCATCAGACGGATACTAATTCTAGTTGAACTCTAAAAGGAAAGTTACTATTTCTATTTGAAGTGAGACTTCTAATAGTGGTAATAGTATGTTTCTAATTATCAATGGAAGTGAGACTTCTATTGTAATTAAGAAAGAGAAGAATGTTACTAATTAATTGGGAAGTGAGAATTCTAATTAAACTAGTAAAGAGTAGTTTGCAAAAGCTATAAATAGGGAACCAAAGGGGGCTTGGACGTCCACCCTTGGAATTCACGCCCAGCCCCTTTTGTGAAAGAGTTGCACTTCTCTTCTCTCCCTCTTCTAGTTCCTTTAAGTTCCTAGTTGTCTTCTCTTGAAGATCCCACCCATCTTCTTGAGAAAGAGATTCTGATTCGGGTAATAGCGTGGAAGGCCATTGGGTTTTTGGAGAAACCTATTTGATTCGCGAAAGAGTTCATCATCAAAGAAAGTAGCAAATTCTCCATTAGAGCACAACCAAGCTCCAAAGGTTTAATCTATTTCCTTGTATGATATAGATCTTTGTTGCATGTTTGTTACTGATTTTCTATCTCCTAGATAGATTATATTACTGATCATGATAGATGAGATAGAGGGTTTGCATCTTGGACACATTGATAGCCCTATGGATAGTTGATCCCTGTATCAAGTGGATCAAAAGTTTTTGAAACCTATCCTAGAAGCCCACCTAATTTCCAACAGTAGGCAATTGCCGAATCACGTAACTCGCTTGTGTTGCGGATTTCTTGTGGTTGATTCATCGTGTGCGTGTTTGCCCTAATTAATTCCCCAACACCTTTTACTTGATGGAGTTTTATATCTGGCCTAGGTGGCCAACGGAATGTTGAACTTTATTTTATGTTTTGTAAACTGTAACTTAATGTTTTCGCTACCTACTTAATCTTTCCAATATAAGACTTGTTTTAACATTAACTTGAACTTAAGTATGACTATGGACATTTTTTTATGCTTTGTGCTCTTTTATTCAAATATGCCTTGGATGTTTATGGATATCTTGATTTTGATGATAAGTGGGACATATTAGTTACACTTGCTTTCGTAAAAAGATATTCTAAGTTGTGATATGAAATTATGATGTCTCATACGTGAAACCCTGTGGGAGCTTATGCTTGGAGAAAAAATGAAAGCTGGAGCTGGATAACTACTCGAATCCCCATGCAGGAGACGCTTCAGTGCCTATGTGTGATTGTAAGACCCCGACCCCCAATTCCTCTGTTTAGTATTGTTTTAATCATGGTTTAACTTTTAAGCAAGATTTGAGTTGGTTTGACTTTGTCTTTGAGTTTGACTAGATTTTTCATAGCCTTGGAGATTTTAAAGACCGTTGACTTTAGTTTGACCCGGTCTTTGTAAAATGTATTTTTGTGAGAAATTATTCTTACTTTGGAAAAATTACAAATTTTGCTCCTTTTGACTCATTTTATTGAGTTGAACAACTTCCATGTTTTGACCATTTTGATTTGATGCCCTGAAATCGCGTATTTCGAGAAAAATTGGCAAAAATGACATTTTCACTAAATCTGTCCATAAATTTCGAAAATTTCAGAATTTGGGGAAAATATACTTTTTGGAAAGTAAATATTATGTTGATCGATTTTGTCTTCTGCGTCGATCTCATTCGGGACACACAAATGTTAGTTTCAGCCTTTGTAAGATTGAGGCCCATGGGACCCACTTGCCCACTTTATAAAAAGGGTTGAGCCCTCTTCTTCTTGTCCCATTTCCTGCAATTATCCCAGCTGTGGTTGGAACCCTTTTCCAGCCACTCTCTCTCCTCAAGTATCTCTTCTTCTTGGATGCTAAATGGAGATTTGATCTCCAAACTTTCTTCCCCACCTTCCAAGCTTCTCAAAGGTGTATTCTTCAAGAGATTTGAGCTAGGAGAGACCACTTTTCCAAGCTCTTCTTCTTTGTTTGAGCTTCAAAAAGGTTAGCAATGGATTTGTTTCTTCAAATCTTGGTTTTCCAAACCATTAAGAATGTTTTTGTCATACATGCAAAGGTTTTCCTTGAGTTTTGCAATGGATTTGTTTTCTAGGGCTTCTTCTTGGG